>CAJRST010001113.1:17744479-17777130 GCA_907169785.1 Menidia menidia
GGGTTCTGGTTTGGAATCCCGGGGGAACCAGGACCAGAGGGTTCTGGGTTGGAGTCCCCGGCGGAACCAGGACCAAAAGGTTCTGGGTTGGAGTCCCCGGGGGAACCAGGACCAGAGGGTTCTGGGTTGGAGTCCCGGGGGAACCAGGACCTTTCTGGGTGGAGTCTGCATGTTCTCCTGTGTCTGTGGGTTCTCTCCGGGTTCTCCGGCTTCCTCCCACCGTCCAAAAACCTGCATGTTAGGTTGATTTTACACTTCAAACTGCCCTCAGTGTGAGTGTGCGTGGTTGTGTGTCTCTGTGTGGCCCAGTGATGGACTGGTGGACTGTCCAGGGTGTACCTCACCTCTCACCCATTGAGCCCTGGGACAGGCTCCAGTTTCCCCCCTCGCCCCCATTCGGGAATAAGCGGTAACGATGACTGATGTTTCTGCCCACGTTGGGAAGCGAGGATCATAATGTTATGGCGTGAAACAACATCCCCTTTTGGAATCTTATGCATTCATTCATATATATTCCCAAACCCCATTTGGGGGCATGCTGTGGATGTTTTTTCCTGTCATTACTGTTAGTCCGATTCTTTAGTTGGAAGCCTGAGAATGAACCAGAGTAGATCAAGAGTATAAATATGAAATTTATTGGTCACAAGCAAAGTAAATCGGCTTTGGGCTCTCACAGACAAAGTTCTCGGAGGATCTCAGTTGGGAAGAGCCCCGATTTCGGGGTGTGATGGACAGTTATCCTCCGGGCCTCGAACAGGAGGATGGCTGGACGCAACCGAGTGTTATTGGCCAGTTAGCTCTGACACGAACAGGCCAGGTCCTAATTCATGCAGGTTTTGGTGGAATTTGATAAGAAAGTGTTAATGTTGAACTTGAAGACGTGTATCTACTGTAACTGAGAGAGGAGGAGTAGGCACAGCCAGAGAGTTTAACCTAAAAGTATAATAATATAAATCTAAAAAGGAAGAAGAATAAAAGTAATTTATATGGATTAAGTTATAACATACTATGCTAAAGCGAGTAATTATAGCCCAATTCTAACATTACTCTGACTCAACTAAGTTCTTTTTAAGATAACTCCTCTTGACTTTATAGTGTAATATTGATGAAAAACAAATGACAAACAATAAGACGTGTATCAACCCCTCATGATGAAAAACATAGATGGAATCAGTTTTCCCTGACCTGGACGCGGGTCACCTGGGTCCCACTTTTGAGCCAGGCCTGGGGGTTGGGCATGCTGGGGGGCGCCTGGTGGCCAGGTTTTCACTCATGGAGCCCAGAGAGGGGACATGGGTTCCCCTTCAGATGGGCTTGCCACCTGTGGGAAGGGCCAAAGGGGTCGGGTCAATCTGGCATGGGCAGGCCGAAGGCGGGGCCCTTAGTGGTCTGACCCTCGACCACAGAAGCTGGTTCTCTGGACGTGTGAGGCCACCTCTCTGGTGGGGAGCCAGAAGAATTCTAAACTAACTACAGTTGTTTTGGGGGATTTTTTAGGAAACTTTCTTCAATCTGGTTGTAATCTATTTTTTTCGAATAACTTGAAAAAAAGTAGTTCCATATTGGAAATAAGAGATTTGATTCATTCACTATTTACCGTCCTACGCTAACCTAGATCTGTGTCCCAGATCTGACCAGATATAAAACATTTGTCCCTCTCACATATCATAACTGCCCTTCCCTCATGCTTCCAAGAACTGGTTCAACATTGTGACACCCTTGAAGTTCAGTTTTTTGGTTGTACGCATAAGGTCAAACCACTAAACACAAAGACAATCAAATAATAAACTGTCTGAACACTGTGAAGTCGAGTCTTAACAGTATAAGATCTAACTGTTATCTGATACAATGACCTTTCATAAACCTATTATCTGACATCCACATTACTATTTAGAGTGAATATAAATGCATAATTAACAGGATCAACAACAAACATTCAAGTATTGCTTCTTCTTTTAATTGTACCAAAACAGTATATTAACAGAATATTTGTAAAAAGCTGTTGTCTTATTGCCTATTGTACATTGAATAAATTACGGTCTTAATGATTCCCGTTTTAAAATATGTGAAAATGTGTTTATGAATAGAAAACTAATCCCTAAAAAGCTGCCTCTGATTCTCTGTTATCTGTTTGACTTTAAATGTCTCGCATAATTCTTTATTTTTTTTATTTTGGGTTATCCTTGTCCTTATGTACCTAAGGAAGATTAAATTAGGACCTTTGTTCAGCAATTCTTGTCGGTTACACACCCTACAGTTCCACCTGCAGTACAGTTTTTGACTTAATCTTCTGCATATATCTAATTCATTATATGTTTAGCCTTTTCACGCTGTAATCTGAAAGTTTTACATCTAAATGTTGAAGGACCGCATACAGATCTGTACCCCTGTCCAGGCCAGGACAATAGTGTGAGTATTTATGGATTCAGTCATTTTGAGGCTGAAAATGATCAAACAGTTCATCCCAATTTCCCTCATCTTTCACACTTTGGTAAAAGCAGCAGTGTTTGTCCACTTAAATGTTGAAGTTAATGCTGGGAAAACTGTGAAAACATGGAAATCAGAGTGCTGCAGTGGTTGGGAGGAGGGTGTGCATCTCTCATGATACTGGTCATAGCTGATATGGATGTTAATAATTACACACACTCATGTAGGTCACGATCTAAAAAGGGATTGTAAAGAAGTTAAGACACTGCCCCTTGAGGTGCAGCAACACATAAAAAGGAACAGCACATAAAAATCATCAGACCTGTCCCCCGCTCTCTGTAAGTCCACTTCTGAAACCGCTAAATATTCGCAATCTGTGTTTTGTGATGTTTTTGTAAGGTTTTCTTGTATTCTTTTAAATGCCATTTTTCCCTTTCAGAGCTAGTTTCATCTGAATTTTGAACATGTACGGGCACAATCAAGGTAAACAACTCACACTTGTATGCGTTTCGTGTTCTATTCTCGAAAAGCCTTTTTTTTGGTGGTTTTTCTTTGGTATGCATTGGTGGTTCTCTTTTTTTGTCGTCATGTTTAGGAAACCAGTATCCAGGGGGCAATCCTCCGCAGATGCCTGGTGGATACCCCAACAACCCTCAGCAGATGCCAGGGGGTTACCCCCCATATCCGCAAATGTCAAACTGCCCTCCCTACCCCGGACCTGGCCCCGCACCTGGACCTGGCTATGGCCATGGCCAAGGGCAGTGCCAGGGGCAGGGTCATGGTCATGGACAGTGCCAGGGTCATGGTCATGGTCATGGTCATGGTCATGGTCATGGACAGTGCCAGGGACATGGACAGTGCCACGGACATGGACAAAAGGACAAGCAGAAGAAGAAGAAGAACAAGCACAAGCATGGCCACAAGCATGCCAATTGCCACAAGAAAGGGAAAGACGGCCACGGGGTAAGATTATTTTCAAAGAGAGTGCAGGCCAATATTGCCAGTTATATATCTAATATTCAAAAAGCAGTCTTTTATGTCACCATTTTGTGTGTTTTTTTCTCGTTATAGTCCTCCAGCAGCTCCTGCAGCAGCAGTGACTCTGACTAAATGGAAATACTTGGATTTGAAAGAAAGATGACAGTTAGAACCTGGAATCCTTCATCCTCCTGCCATATCTGATAGTGGTTTTGATGCACTGTGGTTGCTTCCCAATGGAAAATGCCAGCTTTTATCTAAAAAAAAAATATCTGCATGTAAAAAGGTTTTGATGGTACCCTTTGTCATGTTAAAAAAAGAATGTATTCACTCTGTTGAACTATAACCAGCAAAATGTGGAAAGTTATTAAAGATCTCTGTGAATGGAACGATGTTTTTGCTGAAGTCATGGGAGGACTGGAACCGAACTGCCCTCTGTGCACAATCGATTTAAAAAACTAAACAATTGGGTGTCTGTTTTTTTGTCATCCATCACTCCTTTCGCGTTTCTTTGCCCAGGTAAGGCCACTGAGTGTGTTTGCTCTGCCACACCTTGATTATAGTTCTGAATCACAACCTGCATGCACAGTTTATCTTATCTCACTCTGTGTGGTCATGAGAGATTACTGGTGCGTTACACCCATATTCCACTGCGTCATTTTCAGAGCAAACATTTCTTGTTCAGACAAGAAATGTATAAGAGTTAGTGTAATCTTTTGGAAAGTGATGAAATATGGAAAAACATCGATGAGAAATTCACACAAATAGGTCTATCGAGTCCCTGAGACTTTATTTAATGCATTTGTGGTTGTTTTGCCATTTTAGAAGTTCTAACTCTAGTTGTTTTGAACTTTGAAAATGTAATGTGGTTAAAATAGTAAATACAGTTTTCAGGATTCCAATCTTCAATTTATCCAAGAGGGTTTCTTCAAACAAACAACCGGCAAAATAAGTCTTCTTATTGCTCCCTATCTGAACAGTATTGTTCCTCTGTTCACCTTCAACACACCCTTCGTCTGTTTACCTTCTATATAGCCTTCCTCTCTACTACAGAGGGACCCTATTCACAAATAGACAAAATGTGTCATATATATATTTAAATATAATTAAACATTTTCACCTGCTGTCAGCTGGGACAGGTTATAGCCTCTCATTTGGAATAAGCGGTATAGAAATGGACCGATGTTTCAATACAAAGATTGTTTTTGCCCATTGTCTTTTTGTTTTGATTGCAACCCATGACTAAAATAACCATGGCTTTGAGGTCAAATACGTTCCTGCCATGATTTTCCATGGTGTTCCCCCTAAAATTGAGTTACAAAAGTTTGAGATTTTTTCATTAATCGAATTGGAAATTGTTTTAAAAGTCACTGTCCTTTAAATGGAGTCCAGTAGAGGGCAGTGTGGTTCAAATATATAAAGAAACGACTCTCAATCGATGGTGAGACCGCCCCATATGACGTCTTTCATTACCACCAATCAGCGCCAGCTCCTTGATTTTTTCCAGGAAGTAAACTCACAGACCAGAGAAGAGAGAAAAGTGACCATTGCGAGACCAAGACTGGTCCTGAGCACAAAGTAATAATGTCCTTAACACTTTTATCAACTGCTTCCAGGTATAGTTGCCGGCATTTATTGTTATCCCACAAGGAGGTTTTTCCGTCCTTGGTGTGCTGACAGAAAACTAGGACCGTTAACCTTAGACTCGTTGGCAGCTGGTCGACCTTTATACCCAAGTTATTGTTTTGCTTTGATACTAAAATTACATTTAGGTGGTGACGAATTTAGTAACAAGCACGGCTAACAAGCACAGCTTTTCAGAGTGGCCCTATAGAGAAGTACTCCACACAATGACAGCAACAGAGACTTTAGCAACCGGACCAATGGAGATGTTTTTATTGTAGTTTTACACTTTGTGCCCGAGAAAGTTATGAATGTCTGACCTCTGTGGTTGTTTTCCCTCAGACTGAAATCCCTTTACAGACTGCAGAGAATCCAAGGGCACATGGTGAGAAGCTGCTCTCAGATTGTTCCTATTGGTGACATTTCCATTGCATGTTGCATTTTCATATTCATTTCCACCAACTTTTGAGTGGCTCATCTGCAATGGCGATGCTCAAGTCCTCCTCCCATAAAGTTTTCAGTCAGTTTAGCATGTAAGATTTCTGCCTTTTGCCACAGATGTCCAGTCATGTGGAGCCGGAGGTTCTCCTGGAAAAAGTGGGTCGGGCTGGTGTGATCACACTGAACAGGCCCAAAGTCCTCAATGCCCTCAATCTGACTATGATCCGGCAAATCTACCCTCAACTTAAGGTACAATATATTTAAGATGAGCGACAACGTTATGGGCCCAAAGGACTGTGATGGTCTCTATCTTTTTTTTTCTGAAGTGTGGTCAAGGAATGCAGCGTTTTGCATAGCTGGGAGACCTTTTACTACCAAGAAAGGACAGCTAAGACAGCAGAAAATGACCAAACTTTTGTCAGGCTTGCAGAAACAATAGGTTCCTGAAGACCGAATTAAACGGCCGACAATAATTTTGCTGCCCTCATTTGAGAACCTGACGTGGCCGAGACAGACTGGCAGATGTTTCTGACTAATTCTAAGAACAAATACTAATACTAAGAATACCTTTTGGATCTCAAATTGGTATATTTCATTAGGAAGCACTTGAAGCAAGTCATTAAAAATGGATCATATCTTAAGAGTGCTTGTCTGGACTGTTAATGTCACTTGAGTGAATTAACACCACTGTGAGGAAATCCCCCGGGTCATGAAGAAATCCCTCATGACCCGCCATGTTACGCTGAATTAAGGCTGAATTAGGGCTGAATTAAGGTGGTTAAGTCAATGAGCTGTGCTGATGCATCTCTTTGAGTTAAGGGAGGAGCATTTGGGGCATTTGGGATTTAAAAGGGAGAGCCAGTTCATTACATGAATTGGGTTCAAATGATGGAACTGCTGTAGAAATGTCACTGCCATGTTTATACTGAATCCGAGACAGAATCAGATTTTAACATTTTATTTACTTACGATTCGGGGTCAAGATATATGATGAGTTTGACTTGTAGTATGATACGGGCTTGAAGGCCAAGATTTGAGGAGTTTAAATGATCCTGCTTTTGGATAATTTCCTCCTAATCCTTTTCACGATGGCCAGTGGAAAAAATATCATATTAAATAACATGCTTGATGTTTCTGCTTTGAAATTATATCACAATCTTCTTACAAAGTGAAACTTTTTTTTTTTTTTTTTTCCAAAAATGCATACATCATTTTTTTACATTAACAATAAAGCCAGTATTATTATTCAGGACCAAACAAACTTTTCTCAACATGTACAATTACAAATATTTCACTTCCATTGCACTTTGGATTCGAAAAGTAGTGTATTTTTGTAGAGTCCACAGTGGTCTCATGATTAGATGCACTGGTACTCACTGGAAAACCTGAGAGTGTTAGTTGGGATTGAGCCTCCTTCTCTCAAAGACACTGTAGGTTATTCATCATTTCTTGATTAGAAAAAAAAGATGGTTTAGTAACTGTAAGAGGTTTTTTCTTCAGTTATGATGCCATGATTTCAGTGGTCTGGCCGGCGTGAGGTGGAGTTCTATTGAGTTATTGTTCATTTCAGTTAAATTTTTGTACTTTTTTGTGGGTGTTTCTAGAAATGGGAAAACGACAGTGAGACTGACCTGGTGATTATTAAGGGAACAGGCGGAAAGGCCTTTTGTGCCGGCGGAGACATCAGAGGTAAGCGCTCACCTTTTAGAGTCGGTTAGGATTTGGCTGCATAACTTTAGCAGTTGTGTTACATCGCTGTTTGGTGTGTGTGTTTTTTTTCCTCAGCGGTCACAGAAGCGGGAAAGACTGGCGACTCCTTAGCTCAGGACTTTTTTCGTGAGGAATATATCCTGAACAACGCCATTGGTATGCTTTCATGACTTGATTATTGCATTCACCATTTCTATACTTTAATGTTGTTAATCCACCTTATTTCACATAATAAGGTAACTAATGTGTCTCACTGGTATGGATCTATTTCAGGGACCTACAGGAAGGTGTACATTGCCATTATCGACGGCATAACAATGGGAGGGGTGAGTGACACGTTCTAATACATCATGAATCATGAAGTTTTATATTTCTGTGTTATAAACAGTATATAACAGTATGTTATATTGCAAAATTGGGAGGGGAATAATAAATCCCAACAGGAGGTGTCAGCAGAGAGCCGCGTGCCTTGCTAACCAGGCCAGTGGCAAGGTGGCCTCTGATTGGATGAAATATGAAGTGACAAAAAATGTTTTCCTGCTGGTTTTTCCCTCCAGGTGTCAGATGTGCTTGGAATTTGAATTGCTACCTTTGCCACACAATAAGCAGTATAAACTAATAAATACAGCTAGAACTACAACAATGTTTATCTTTACTGATTGTTATCAAAGATGCCGCAGAGCTTTATTACGTTACTAATGTTTAACCAGACGAGCCCAATCAGAATGATTAATAGTGGGTTTGGTTCACAACACAAAAGTCAGTCATCCCTCAGATGGAAACAGCTGTCATGTTGGCAGTAGATTGACCGAGTTAGACTAAAATTTAAAAGAACTTGTGATCAATGTTTCACATTTTATTATGTTTATCTTATACTTCTGTTTGTGCATTTTCAGTTGTAATGTTTAATGTTAAATTACTCCAGAGGACTCCACTTTATTATCTCGCCCTTCACTAGACGCATCAGTGTGTCTGTTTCTCTTTCCGTTTTTTAAATTTTATTTTATCTTTTAGAATTTGCTTCTGGGATTGAGGATTTTAAGCATAACTAGCTTAATGCAGGGTGTGGTGGTTGGGGACTGGATGCAAACATATGTCCTTCATATGAACAGTCTGAGCCTAGAGGGCCTTCTCCCGCCAGCTGCCCTCCCTCTGTGCTGTCAGCTGGAAGTTCTGTGCTCTGACATATACCCGATATAAGTCAGAATTCAGATTTTTAGCAATGTATGGTGAGAAAAACCAATCATGTCACCCAAACAACATACGTATATGCATATGCATATGTATATGTCAATGTATTCTTCTGTAAAATAAGCCACACCCACTTCCATTAAACAGATTTCCTTTGTAGACTTTACCCTAGACAGTTTAAATCCATGTAGGGAGATTTACTGATTATTGACGGGGCCGAGGGGTACCCAGGCTCCTCCCCTAGCAGGTTCTGATGGGCTTAGCGGCAACAAAATACAGGAGGGCGTTCACTCAATAGAGCACAAGGGCCCAGCGGTTTATAGCCAATTTACAGCAGATTGAATCACTAGTCAGATATCAAAACGATGAAAGAAAAAGGCACAGCTTGTTTTTTAACAGAATTACAAGAGCTCGAGCAATATTGCGTTCCTTCTGGGTGGATGCATTTGGACCTTAACGGCTGAGCTGACCTTTACGCTGGCAGATTTGGCCTCATCGTCGGGCAGAAATGAATCCCGGAAAAAGCTAACCATGATTTAGTTTATTTCCCTGTTATCACACATTCATAATGATGATGAATCTTCTAGATGCTCTAATTAATTAGAAAAAGAAATCAAGAAATGCGATGTAGCAGTGTATCATGCATAGTTTGGATGGATTGAAAAAGTGTCCTATTTAGAACTGATACTGCTCAACTCCCTGTAAAAAACAAAACAAAAAAAAGCTAAATATCAGTTTGTTTGGACTGCTTTATAATCTAAAAATTTGTTTCCTGTTTTCTGTGACCGCCTGACTCATGAGATGAAACAGTGAGTTTGCACTCCACCTCTGCTGTCATGGCTGTGCAGAGACAAAAACAATCCTAAAGCTGAGTGCTTGGAACAGGCCGGCTCTATATATGGGAACGCGGCACTGGATTTCCCACTCCCAGATCTCCTCTGAGTTCAGGGCAGAGCTCCACCACAGAGCGACCGGCGATAAGGAATCCTCGGGGAGTAAAAGGCGTGTCCTGGAGGGTCAAAGACAGGCGCTGTAAGGAGGGATCTGTTATCAGAGGGATCTCTTCTCACACACGTTGTTCAAGATCCGAGGAATAAAGGAATTAAGGTTATTAAGGTTATCAATCTGTGTCCGCCCTGAGTTACACCCAAAGAGACACAGCCTCTCTCTTATGCAGAAAATTAAAAACAATTTGTCAGATTGCCTGTCTGGAATAGAATCAGAAATACTTTAATAATCCCAGAGGGCAATTATTTTTGTTAGTAACTCCAGAAATAAACAGCATATACATACAGTATATACATGTCTATACATGTATACAAAATTCAACAAGAAATATAAATTAATATATACATAAGTAACTATATCTGTATATATAGGTCTAAAATAAGTGAAAATGATAATGTCAGAATTTAGTCAGAATTTACAGAGGGGGGGTGTCTGACTGTCTGAGGGGAGGTGTTGTACAGATTGATGATCTATGGTTGATAGAGGAGTAGTTTAATGGATACACATATTTCAGTGTGACTCCAATAGCTGCTGCTTTGCTGATGTCCACGTCTTCCGGTGAGCACTTTTTGCCTAAACGGGCCTGGAGCCGCGCTGCTATCGGGGCGTTCCAGTTTTCAAGCAGAGCACAGCACTTGTTTTGAAAGGACATACTTTGCGAAAGAGTGATGTGGAAACAGCTGGGCCTTTTCAAACAGACACCCTTTTACTCGGGATGTGCATCGCTATATTAGTTGTGAGTCGGGTTTCTGCACACAAACTGAAAAGTGTGAATATTTTCCACACAGTCCCACTCTTACAGGCCAATTTAATCCTGCCGGTGAATTATTAAAAACCGACGTCTAATGATGTTTGAAAGACTTATGAAGTCATTGAGCAGGTTGGCCCCAGTAACGGATGAAAACAGCCCCCCTTGTTTCCGTCAGTATTTAACAAGTGTTTCTCAAACACTTCTTTTCCTTGGCAGGGAACGCCATTCGGTGGGACGCTGTAAATTTTGCAGCCCATTATCTCTGTAAGGGAGAGCCATAAACACACTTGTCTGCACTTTGCGAGTCGTTCCTGTTTACAGCAGGAGCTGGAGACATGCTCGTATATGGCGGCTGATGAAACGGGACAACATTTAACAATATTCCACTACTTTTATGGCTAAACTCCGAGCGCGGTGAGATTGCCCGGCTCCTCGTTCTGCACCCTCCTTTTCTCTGTCTTCAGTCTTTTTCTCCTCATTCGACAAAAGCAGCTGCCATGTTTAATCATATAATGCTTTTGTTTGACTATAAAAGCTAACAATATCTTATTTAACCCTTTTATTTTTTCTAATGAAGGGTGATTTTAGCCTATTTTGGAGGAGATCAAGGACCCGGGAACAGAAATGTATTTGATTACATTTTGTGTTTCAGAAACCTCCCGACATCTTTGGATCAAAACAGGAGACATTTGCAATTTTGTTGATCCTTGAAAAGTTTCATTTCCTTTAAACAGACTTGTGCAATTTCTCCGTGTGAATCGTTTCAAGGTCTGAACTTTGTGGTCTGAATCTTTGTCCTTAGCTCTGCACCAACCGCTTCTTTTGTTGAGTTGTAGCTAGAGAATCACGCCTCCACATGTACAGCACTGTAAAGGAGATCAGGAGACTTCACATGGGTTTTAGTGGCATATTACTCATAATTGCAACTGCAATGTTGATGCTCTGTTGCAATCTTTTAGTTTGCTTTTAACATTTTGATTAAATCGAATGAAAATAGGTTGCATGTGCCTATAAAAAGGTCAACATTGCCATTTCCTGTCCAGTCTTGTTTGACCATGTCTTCCATGGGCCTTGGCACTCTGTAACTGCAATACAAACCATGATTTATTTGTTTGTTTTTTTACTGTACCATACTTATATATTCTAGGTTTAGTGCTATGCACAGTTCCCCTGGTTGGTTGTTTCCTTGACTCCATATCTGAGTCTGATGCTGAAGGAGGAATTTGCCTGTCAGTGTACGTTTGTGCACATTGGAATAACTTTTTTAAAAATCAAGTTAATGAAGTAAGAGGATTTTAGATCTTGTAACTAAAAGGAGCTGGTCAGAGGTTGACCAGTAGGCTTTTTGTTTTTGTGGAGTAGAGTTTTTGGTTTTCCTGTTTTGGCTACTTGCCAGGCGGGTAAATGGATCTATTTAGAAGGATCTTATTTATTTTTGGATATCGAAGGGCAGCCTATAAATATTTAACGTTTTGGATCTGAAGCAGTTTGGTGTTGTTGAAACCGAACCGCTCATTGGAGATGTTTGACGTCTTAATTACAGGACTGCATGTGAGAGAAACACCGTGTGACTGTGCACAGAGTTGAGAAACACCAGGATGGAAAAAAAATACCTGGACTCTTGTAACATTTATTTATAAAAGCAGGTACACTTAAGCTGACACTGCCAATTTGTGGCAATTTTTCCTTTTTTTTTTCATGTCTTTAAAGGATCACTAGTGTCTCGGGACTGTTGGTGTAGATGTGAACCGTCAGGGGAAGAATCTGATGGCCACTGTCAAATCACAGCCTGTCATTGACATATTGAATTTTCCTGTAACCTGCACAGGAAATGGCCCTGCTCCCATACACACAGGAGTCTGGTCCCAACATATAAGCCCTAAGAGTGAAGAACTGATTACTAGAATAGAAACGGAGCAGACTTGATATGTTTCTGCTTTCTGTTTTAAGTAGAGCGTTCTTGTATTTGTAGTCTAGGCATTTTAAATGTTACTTGTTTGTTATATTAATAACATCTATACGCTCAGAAATCTTGAAACACCATGAAAAATGGTCCGATATGAAAACTGGACAGGAATTAGTAAACCGTTAGCCAGTCCCAGGAGGAAAACTCTGAAAAACCTCCCTACAGGCAGAACAACTATTATTAAAGAGCACTTTAATAATTCAATTGTGAATATGTTTGACAGAAATTAGATGTTTCTAATGTGATACAATCATTTCAAATAAATGTATTATCATGTCCTGTTGGAGTGATAATTATGCGGATTGTTTTAGTCTTAAACTTTATCCTTCCATATGAAGTTTGAGGTTGATGAATTTGCAATCAGTAATAACATTTACCATGATCTACGCTCTTCGTTTGCCCAATGGTGAGTTCGCTTGCATTAATGCAAGTGCATTTTTCATCTGTCAAAATGTCTTTTTAGGAAAAACACTCAATTGTATTTAGATGTCCAAGCCCTCATAAAACCATAGAGTAACACACCGATTCCCTCTGAGCATGCACGCATGTCCATGAATGTTTGCAAAGAGATGCTGCAGGTAGCCCAATAATCTCTCCGTCTCTCTCAAAGGCTCTCACACACACACACACACCCACGTATGCACACGTTCAAACAGAAATAGAGCTCATACGGTGTCCTACGGCCAACCCCGGCTCATTATCCTTCACCTGCCCCCCAGCAAGGAGCCACACCAATGACTCACACGCGAGGTAAAATAGATAAACAACTCTGCAGCACTAGATTAAAAGGTGATTCACATGATTTTAATCAACCTGAGGGAAGCCGAGCACCGGGGGGGGGGAAATGATGAGGCCCAGCAGTGTGTGCTGGAGAGAGAGAGGCCTTTCAGAAGAAATATCTCAACATCAGAGCTAAACAGAGTTTGTGTAAGTCATTAAAAAGTAACTTCACTTATGTAGCAAACATAGAGCCTTATCAGTTCGATCCCTCTTTTCCTTTGTCACAATCTGGGACCTCGAAATACAGAACCAGTCTGGTCCAAACGTCCAGCTCTCTGCAGAGGTGACGGTTATTAATGATCTGGGGGTTGTGTCCTTGACCAGTGATGTTTTTTAAATGTATTTATTCATTTTCTTTCTGTGATTCTTTTGTTTTCCCACACCTGCAGGGTGTAGGCTTGTCAGTCCATGGAAGGTTCCGAGTGGCCACTGAGAAGACCCTGTTCGCCATGCCAGAAACGGCCATCGGTAAGACTTCCCAGTTGTGCTGGCTGGTGTGTTTCTAGAGGGAAGTCTAAGACAACTGTGGGGGTAATCAATATATTTATGATAATTTTCTTTTCTATTCTTCTTATTCTCTTTGGTAACTTTCCACAAGTGAATATCTTAAAGGTTCTTTTTCTTTCTCGTGGGACTCATTCCTCCTTCTAGGTCTCAGAGAGGGTCTCCTTATGCTTTATCTCTTAATGTTTTGGCTGGAGGATTGTTTGGTACAGGTGCCGATTACTCTATGATGGGAGACAGATTTTACCCATCTTCTCAGACTCAGAGAGGGGTATAAAATGTACTATGATTTTGTTTTACTTTGGAGCAGCTTGATACGTTGCATGGCACGGCCTGGTTGCTCTCCGTTCATGAATTTTTCCCTTTAATATATTTTCCATCGCTTATTCTCTTGAACGGACTCAGACTTTTGCTTCTGAATTTCCACAACAAGATAGATGGCTTTATCTTTCTATCCACCATGTATCCAAAAAAAAGAAAATATCACACAGGTCAATTCAAAGGTTCATTTTTCAATTGACCTTTGTGATCTTCTCTTTTCTTTTTCTTTTTTTTAAAGCAAATATTATATAGGTTATTTTAACATGCTGGGTATCTAAAATAAGGTTATACATATATATATATATATATATATGTATTGATGTAAAATTACTTAATCAGGCACAATAATGGAATTTTCTGTTGACTTTTTTTACTTTGTGACAGCAAAATCTGCTTTCGTCATTTACTTACAGAAATGCTGGGCTCACATTTGCAAGAAGTATTAATCCTTAAAACCTAAGCAGCCTGTGATAGTCTAAAGAAATAATAGCAGAGAATGATGTGTTTACGTGGATCATTAGACATGTGCCGGTCGTTTAATCTTTAACTAAAGAGCCCTTTTACACGGCACATCAGGCCTTGAATGGCTTGCCTTCTGGGTTTCTATACAAAGAGCTTCTTTTTGTTTTTGTCTTTTTGTTACTGTCTGAGCCTGTTCTTTAAGTGCACATGACCTCGACAGTGGCATTAAGCCATAGTCTGCTCTGTAGCTAATTTACACATGGAGACAGATGGTCTTCTTTTCAGGTGTGGGGGGGGGGATTAGCAACAAATCTCAGTAATCACAGCCAACGTTATGGCAAACTGACCCTGAGTCCAAATGGCATTTCTGGGTTTTAGGGGCTGAATGCAGCTGTTACCAGTTGTCTGTTGTCCGTCCCTTTTCGGCCAACCTACTCACTTCATCTTGCTGGATTATTGATTCTGGTGTGTTAACTTAACATTGTTAATGATCACTTGGAGGCTATTGACAGAACGTCTGCCCAATCCTAATTTTCTCGGAGCCGCGTGGCAAGCCGGAGCTCTGTTGTCTGGTTTTTGGCAGGTTCATGGTTTTCTCAGTTGGTTTACGGTAAACGGGCTCCTGTTCTGATGCATTGTGTTTCCTCAGGGTGGATGTGATGGTTGGGGTTTTGACTCGTTTGCATTTTTCATTCCAGACATTAGCACGTTTGATTAAATGGAATTTGGGCTCATCGTTGATGCTCATTTTTGGAAAAAAATAAAAATAAAAATAAATAAATATATATATATATATATATGATTAGAAGGGGGATTAGAATATGAAGTGAGATTGGTAAAGTTTGCTGCAGTAATATTGTCTTCAGCCAATCACAGCAGAGTATGGTGAGTAACCACCCTGCAGAATATCATTTGGGAGCTGGCCAATGCAGTAGCCGCCCATTCTCGCCCAACTTCCTCGCTCGGAATTGTGCATCCATTGGAGAAAAGGCGTTTTGGGCTTTTCATGGAAGCGCAGCTGTCTCACAGGCTCCGCATGCTAATTTTAGTCCGGTCCGGAGGTCAGAGCCCCTCAAGAGCCGCTCTCATGTGCTGAGTTATCTGCAGTCACTGTGTGGAGTAGTTGGGGGGTTTTTTTCCCTCTGAAGTATGCCACAATCATATGTGCATCACGTGCACATATTTGTATGACAAGCACCGGGAAAAGAGGGCGATCATGTGAAAATGTGGTTTGTTTTATAAACCTTCTCACGTTTTTTGAACCCGTGGGCTATGTGGAAATGTCCATTGTGAACCCTTGTTTTCAAGCACAATGGATGACGGGTGCTGACCGGTGCTTTTCAATACATAACTCCATATTTTAACACACCAAAGAGCCTTTTTTAGTGTCAAAGACATAAATGTTATTGTTTTGTGGTTGAGACTAAAGAAGCATCTGGACTATTTCAAGTATCCAACACCTTTTAGGAGGTGGTTGCATCTTTCAGCCTCTGCTCAGTCACTGGAGCATCAGCTAAAATCCTCTATTTTATGATGTTCTGTGTGCCCGAAAGAAGATTTTGATTCCTACATTTGAAATGTATGACCTGAACTTGGAAACAGAGATGCTGTTAGCCAGGTGCACATTGGCAGTTGAAATGAGGACAGTAAGCTCAGCTGTCTCTATGTCCTGTTTGATCCAAAACTGGCATAAAATGTTTAAACCAAGTCAAAGGAAAAAAAAGAAAAAAAGAAAAAAAGATAAGCTAGGTTTGATCTTTTTCAATTCTCTGTATGTGACTCACCCAAACGGGAATAAAAACCCATGTAGTGTCATTTAAAACATTGCATAAATTCCAAATATAGAGCAACAAGGTTGTTGGTGCATATTGTGATGGCAGTGATGTTGAATAATGGTAAGACTGCAGGCTTTAGATGAAAATTCACCGGTGCTTGTCTTCTGTGGTTACGTGACAAGAAGCTTTTGTAGGATAAGGAGAATGTGACAATTTTTTTTTTTTCCGAGGCTCAAATGAAAAAAACAGATTCACACAGCTACTGTGGAGGCATTTTTATGGACTCTGCAGATGTTCAAAAATTCATGCTCTATGGAATCAAAATGGACATATTTAATAATATCTACTCGTTTTTCTAATGTCTTGGAAAAGGATTTAATGATATCAGTAATCCAGGGGTGAATGCTGACTTTGTGACCAATTAAGGCCTTTTTCAGGCTTTTGAACATTAAGTAAACCTGTGCAGGACAGTGAATCATGCTAGCTAAAGCCCCCAGTGCTGACAGGGAAGAGTAAAGAGGCTTTTTTCTTCCTTATTTTGCTTGCAGCTGGAATTCTTCTGTGGCCCTGAAGAAGGACTAAGGGTTGTCTTCCTTTTCAATAATATTTGTAAAAGCAAATGATTATGTTATAGTGACCAAACCTGTCTAGTGACCAAAAAAATGCAAGGAAACACATTAAGTCTTTACAAAATTACAGAAATCCAAGTTTCTCTAAACTGGACACCTTGATGTTCTTTTTGTGAACACAATAAAGGAAAGATGTACATTTATCCATTTTCCTGAAAGAGCAGAACACTTTCCACACATCTTTAAAAAGGACGAAAAAGCATTTTCAGACTGTCATTACGATCTAATTAAATCCCGATTTAATCTTCTCACAAAAATAGCTTAGACGACCGGTCCATTCCTCTCTGGACCATACGTATGTGGACTGTACCGGGCTGTGAACGTGTTTCCACACAGCTGCTAACCGTTCCTCAATGACTCTCACGCCGCTGCTCCGCCTTCCTCTGAAAAAAAAAAAAGAAGTAAGGTAATCTGTTTTGTGTCATCTGCTTAAGCTGACTCATGGACGGGGACGGAGGAGAAGAAATTATTGTCAGTGTACAAAAGCAATTGGTGTCTGACGCGCCACCAGCATTTCCAAATGCAGGAAAAAGAGATAAAGATGAGCTAAAAGTGGAGGAATGAGCCCCAGTTTGGTTCCTTACCATAGCATTTCCTCAGTAAACTATGTATCTGCCTAAATCTCACCTTATTCAATAAACAACGGTGTCAAATCATTTTACTTGCCTGTTTTAAATATACTTTCACGTTTATTGTTGATTTTTTGTTCTTGCAATGTAAAAGACATTCTGTTCAGAACAAACTTTAACAATGTTTCTAAGTTAGGAATAAGTACCTAGTGTGGCACTTCAATCTTTACACTTGTGCTCTCCAGTAACACGATTCATTTTACAGCCAATAATAATAAAAAGAAAGACTAACTGACTGTTCTTATGGGGCACTTTTCTTAGTTTAGGGTTACACTACATCCCATTTCCACCCATCTTACTCCCAGTGTGTTTCAAAAGCTTGAACTACTGCCTTCTTATTGGGAGATACTTATCCTCCTGCTAAGCTACAACCGCCCTGTGATTTTCTGTATGGAATTGGCTGACTTCTCATAGCATTTGCCATAAGGAAACAAATTAAACTCGACCTTTTGCAGCGCTAACTTGCCTGTGACCACGTTTTAAACGGAAAAATAGACTGAAGTTGTAGTTGTAAACCAAACAAACTTCGGGAAAAACAGGCAGCAGAAGAATTTCGATTAACTTGCCTTTAATTTAATTTTGCTTTCGTTCTTTTACTTGATTAAAAAACAACTCTTGATGCCAAAAATAAAATCCACCGGTAAATGCGGTGCCTGTCAAATGTTTTTGACTGAGTGGATTGAGCATTGTTTGCAGAAAAACACTTAATTTCTCTGTATAACTTCATTTAAAACTGTAAAATGTAAACTGTTCTCCGCCCCTGTTTATGGACCCCCCAAATCATCTGTGAGAGGCGGTCCACATCACAGGCATTAAGTGCCCCCTGGGATAAACAGATTTACCCCCACTCCCTTTGCATCCTGAATGGCAGTTGCCATAATCTGTTACATTTATGATATTACATTTTAGCCTAAACCAGGTCAACGCATCTAATCCCGCTCTCCTCTTCACCTCCCCCCTCTGGTGTCTTACGCCACACTACAAAAGATGTGAGAAAACCATGTGTAACAACTAGCATCTCTCTGAGGTAGAAAACAAAACTTTACTGTTTATACGAAATTGGAAGACAAATGATGTCCTAAACCTAAACCTAACACTAATCCTCCACCCTTCATAATCGTAAGAAATAAATATTTTTTGGTTAAATTTGTTTTGACTTATTGTACAAACCTATTTAACATACAATATTTTAAGCTAATATTATGTATAGAGTTTATTCAGTGTTTGCAAGATGAATTTCACAATTTTTATATTAATGTCTTTATTGCCATGAGGCAATTACCATTTTCTTGCCTGGGATGTTCCTATTGGTGACATAATCAAAATGGCCGACTTGGATGTGGGCGGAGTTGGATATCCATCCTTGGCTTCCTGCAGTCTGCAGCCAGACAGACTTGATTTTCAGACTAGCGTAACAGCTCTACCTAACATGTAGGATCACTTTGGGGAGACGTGGGTTGGCATTTTTTAACATAAGGCCAGCATATTACACAGTATTTTTAACGAGACCAGAAAAATAACCAGAGAAGAATCCAGTCCTTATCCAGCCTCCCCGTTTAAATACCTCCCTGTTTGTGTTTTCTTTTTAAGGCAGGTGTTACATTTGGGTCAGAACTATACGAGGCTGTTTTTGAAGTGCTTTGTGTTTTGCTTTTCCAGGACTTTTTCCTGATGTGGGCGGCGGCTATTTTCTGCCACGGCTCAAGGGGAAGCTGGGACTGTTTCTCGCTCTGACCGGCTTCCGGCTCCGAGGACGGGATGTGCAGAGGGCCGGGATCGCCACGCACTTTGTGGAGTCCAAGAAGGTGCTGGCCAATAAACCATCGTGATAAACCTTTTTTTTTTTCTCTGGCGTTGGCTGATGTATGGGAGGCAGGCGTGCAGCCAGGTGTGGAGCCCCACCGGGTGCCTGGCCGCATAATGACCGGGCCCAACGTGCGTCTTCCCGCTGGCAGGAAGTCAGAACGGCAGGAGGCAGAGTTTGCTGAAAGTGCTGACCTTGGGTTTTTTGGGGAAAGTTTAGCAGTTTGACCATTTTTAGCCCGGAGTCGGATCAGAATCAAGGATGGAAACTCATCTACACTCAACAGAAAATAGGGAAAAGTTAGTCAAAATAATAAGATGGAGTTTCATTAGTGTTCTTAAGTGTTCAACCTGTTTAATAATGACCAACTCATGAGGCAATACCTTTGCATTCTTTAATCTTTGGCCCAAACCAAAACCAGTCCAAAAGCTTTCTGTATATAAGTGAGTGGACATGTTTGACCATAGACTAGTACAACGTCTCCGGAAATGATAAAACAAATCCAATCAATTTTTCTTGTCTTTTCACAGTTTTTTTCGTTGTGTACCTCAATAGGTTCCAGACCTGGAGAAGGAGATATTGAATTTGAAGTCTCCCTCTGACTCAGAAGTCTCCAGAGTGCTAGAGTTCTTTCAGGACCAGGTGAGAAACTAAGCCCGCCTTTCTACCTCCTTAATGTTCCCAAAGCTCAACTATTTGTTTCCCACAAGTGTGTTTTCCTGACGTTTATCTGGTGTCTTTGTCCACAGAGTAGTCTAGACTCCGGAAAGCCATTTGTCTTGGATAAGCACGTTTCTGATATCGACAGGTAGGCCTTCCATTTCTTTATTCCCAAAGATAAGCTGTGTTTTCTCTTTAGAAAAGTTTCTAGAAGGAAAAAAAGATGGGATATAAGAATATTACTTTGAATTTATTGCCTTTCTTTTTTTTATTTAATGTTTTCAGTAAGCAAAATAATGCTCATAGTCTGTAAGGCCTGAATATAGTCAGAATATGAACCAATTACCGTAGGTCCCTCAGAATTTAAACTCGAGGCTCACTCTGACCATTAGTAGACTTCCACATCAAGATCATTCACTCCTACTTTAGACTCGCATCCAGAATTTCCTCCGAAATTGTCAGGCTCTTTAGTTGTTAGGAGGTTAGTGCAGTGGACAGTGGCTCTTTGGGGGATTCAAATGTTTTTTATTGATTTTTGGCCACAATTATGCTTCTTGAAGCTTATCATTTCCAGGCCTTTCAGAGTAAGTTTTCCCTCCTCTCCCAACAGGCTGTTCAGCTCCACCAGTGTGGAAGGAATCGTGCAGAACTTGAGGGCAGACGGTTCGGAGTTTGCTCAGAAACAAGCCGAGGTAGGTCCTCGAATCCGGATCGGGGTCGGGATCAGTTTGTTCTCCAGAAAGACTAGCTGTACACTTCCGCCAGCCAAAAGCCGACACCCAGATTGAGCACTGTAACCAAAGCAGAGCAGCGTTTGCCTCATGTTGGGAATTAGAAATAAACTCAGTCTAAGTACTTAATGGGCTTAGTCTCTGACTCCTTCCTGTGGGACTCTACTCACCAAAAACAGTCATCCAAATTCACATATTCTTATTCACTTCAATTAACCCTCTTTACACGTACTCTGTATTTGCTACACCCAAAAAAGCATCATCTGGGAATCTACCTCTATTATCTCTATTGGTGAAAGGAGGTTGCTTATCTGCTAAGAATCTTTTGAAGTTCTTGGCCTTTTTTTAATCTGAAACACTCCTCCCAGGGACATCTGGGATGCTTCCAAAAAACAACGCATGTGACATGTCATGCTACATATATTAGCCCAGTGAGAAGGAGAAGGAGTTGTTTATCTTTAGTCTTAACAAACCCTGCCGGTCCCCTGGTTATGCCCCTCCCTCCCTCTCCTGGTTAGTGCAAGATTAAGACTGCAGCTGCTCAGTTTTTCTTTTTTTTTATCATCTTTAAATTTCATCTTTAAATATAGCAAGATTTTTAGCTTTTGATTTTTTGGGGCAAACGGTCACTTTCATTTTTATTTCAAGTTGTATCAAGATCAATTCCAACCAGTGAAGGTTAGTCGAGTCATTAAATATTTATAAACCCCACCCCCCTCTGTTACTCTACACCATTCATCCAGTTTCCTGCCTTAACCATCAGTTTCATTTTAAGCTCAGTGTGGTTTTTTGGGTTCGTTTGTTATTTTTGTTTTTCACCCCCAAATCAGGCCTTTAGCATCTTTCAGTCCGAGGAACCAAATCTTTCTGACAAACACCGGTTTGACTTCCCACAGATCCTGTCCAAAATGTCTCCCACGTCTCTGAAGATCACCCACCGGCAGCTGGAGGAGGGCGGCGCCCTGAGCCTGCAGGAGGTGCTGGTCATGGAGTACCGGCTGACCCAGGCCTGCATGGTAAAGGCCCCCGGCCTGCGTCCACCAGCGTCCACTTAGTCACGCCCTGATTTCAAATCACCACAGATTACTGCCAGACAAAGTTGAACTCATCATCATCACTTTAACGGCACAGCCATTTTGATTTGATCTGAAATGGATGTTTTGCATGACATGATTATATTATTTTTGCATAAATCATATATGTTTTAAATCATCTCATTGGATATTTTGTTTCTGTTGTGTTGCAGAGAGGTTTTGACTTCTATGAAGGTGTACGAGCTGGTAAGTTACTACAAGAAGGCCAAAAGGGAATGAAAAGCACTGTTAAGTTGACAAATAATATTTACACTGTCAATATTTTCATATAGGATTATTTAAAATTTAAGATCATACCCACTGATGGTATAAACACTCTCAGTTTAGACATAAAAGGATTAAAATTCAACAGTTGTGCTTTCAGCTGCTGAGAATTAGCATCCTTCCATATCAGGATTGTATTTTCCAACAGTAAATGTTATCAAATGCAGTTAGTTATTAGTCCTCTCTTTTTATGATCTTTATTTTTGATGAAGCGACGTGGTCCGAGTCCCTCTAAACGTCCCAACCGTGTGTGTGTGTGTGTGTGTGTGTGTGTGTTTTCAGTGCTGGTTGACAAAGACCAGAGTCCCAAGTGGAAGCCGGCCACGCTGGAGGAGGTGTCTGACCGGAGCGTGGCGGAGGGCTTCTCCTCGCTGGGGGAGAAGGACCTGACTCTCTGATGTCTGCCCAACAGCAAAACGCTCCCCGCCCTCAAACGCATCCCACTCAGCCTCCTCCAAACACTCGCTTCCTGTCCTAGCAGAGACCCGCTCGCTCTGTGACTAACACTCAGAGAGGTTAGATCCCAAAGTGCTTTGAGTCTGCGGCAGGGCTGTTAACACGGAACACAATACAGGAAATGCAATCGTCCTCCTGCGGTGGTTTATAGAAAAGAGAATCACAGGCTGTTCCCGCAGCTCTAGTCCCACTTTCACGTCCCAAATGAAAATGAAGAGCAAGCTAAAGGGATCCCTGTTTGACACAAGTAAAAGGTGGTCTCCCCTCCAGGAGTTTTACAGCGATAACGCCGATCTGCCGCAAACACAAGGACCCAAAAGCAGCCCCACATTCACACAGGGACACGGGAGGGGAAATGATCTCACCACCCAGAGTGCTTTACTCCACTTCCCGTGGGTGTTTGTTGATGTGACCCACACGGGTATGTATCATCTGAGGCTCAGCGGTGAGCTCTTCAGCTCTAATGCCCATAATGTGCCCTCTTTGTTTCAGTCGGGATTTGTCCTTTCTTTTGACTGCCTTCTGTAGTTTTTCCTAGAGTCTAAACACAGGTATCAGTCTGCTATCGATATCTGTTAATAAACAAATGTACATGATTGAAATTCATTTGGAAAAAAAAGAAGTCTGGTTTCAGTAGAGTGTCATTTGTGACACCATGATTTTTTCTTTTTAGGATTTTGTTATGGTCTTCATATTTCTTGAGGAGAAATGAGATTGTGAACATCCTGGAATAGTAATGAGACCACCAGATTCAGATAGGACGTCAGCCTTGGACAAGTTAGGTGTTAGTTAGAATCTGTTTTACGACAGAAAATGCTTCTTTTTTTTTCTTTTTTTAAATGTTTGAAGACAGTTAATTCTACTGTACACGTCCTGGTGAATCTTTAGAACTGAGCTTCTATCAGCAGATACACATCACATCTAAAAAAGAAAATCCAATTCTTTTCCTTAGGTGTGCATTATCAGCATAAATCCCCTTCGTTTACAACATTGTTAATTTGAGTTCTGATTTTTTTTCTCTGTCATACAACCTAAGTTTTCCTCCAAACTACATAATAAACCATTCAGCTCTTGTCCTCTGGTTCCTTCAGGAAGCTGTGAGGCTTCTTCTCAGCTCACGTCCTCTGACCATAAACCACCATGGCACTGACCGTTTGTCCCGGCATTTCACACCAGCCTTCCTGCTTTATGGCTTTGCTCCTCAAACAAAAAAAAAATTCCAAATGCTTTTTTTTTTTGTTTGCCTTCCACAAAAGATGAACTCTTGACCCGTTGTGTGCTCACCGTGTAGCCGGATGTCGTCCCGGGTGAGTTTTACAGCACACACTCCAGGAAACGCATCTCAAAAAGCACCACCAATGCCTTTTGAGAATATTTATTGGGACTAAAGAAAGATGCAAAACACAATTAGATTCAATGAAAAAAAAGATACGAAATATGTCACCGATTAAAGGCAAAACCGATTTATTGGCATGACTTTTGTCCAATGAGCAGGGTACCATGACACAGCAAAAAAGTCAGTCGGTTTAGGACATCTGTGGGTAAGTATTCACACACCGGTGTGGATCATCTCACAAAGCGGCTTCTTGCAGATTATTTTTCTCTTATTTGGCAACAAAGAAATCCTGGACAAAGAGCAGGCGATGCTATCTTCTATTAAGCTGATTGTGCTTCGTTCCTGAAGGCAGCCCGTCTTTTCGCCCCCCCCCACTGTGGAGCAGCCATGAGGCCCACCTGGACTACTTGGCGTACGTAGAGCTTTATTGGAAGAGCTTGGCCTTTTTTGGGGCCCGGGGGGCAGAGCCTCGGATCCCTTTTTGACATCTTTTAAGAGTCACTGCGCAAACGTGGAGCAAAAGATGAGCAGAGCCGGAAGTCTGCGGATACAGAGCTGCAACAACTAAGCCAGGTGGACGTTTCCCAAATTTTCTTTGCTTTTCTGTCATGAACTTATGCAGTTTTGGAAAACTACTAAAACAATTGAATCAGATCGCCCTGAGCTCGAATATTAAGCTCTTTTCAACCAGGAATGAATCGACACCTCCCAAATAAAGTCATTTAACCTGTACAGCTGCTCTACCATCATCTCAGCTGTATAAATCAGGTCACCGGTCCTTGTCGTGATAAATCTCTCCCATCCGGTCGATAAACCTTGAAATGTGTGACTCCTGACATTATAAATAAACATGGCTGTTGGAAAGGCTGATTTTCAACTGCGTGGTAAATCTGCTTTTTTTAAGTTTAAGATGTTATCTCCGGTTTTTGTTCACACAACCTTAAGAAGACCTTATCTGTCAAACTGTTTTCACAAAACAATAAACCTGTGGAAATGTGAAATAATAAACTCAAGATGACATACTGTAAATACAGCCAGAATTATCATCATAAAGAAAGTATGCACCTTTAATCCCTTTAATTAATTTCCCTCTGGGATTATAAAAGTATTTCTGATTCTGATTAACTGAACAATGTCTGATCCCCCATACTGTCCCAACACGGCTATGAATTCCGACTTAAGTTCCTGAAAGCAGCCTTTTTGGTGCTAATTCAAATAAGTTATGATGTCAGCAATCTGTATTTTGGTTGAGCTCCTTACACATTGTTCAGAAAGACCCAGAGAAATACAGAAAGTAGGTCAATGCAAATTCTATGTGCATGTCAATGAAGCGTGGAGCATAGTTTTTGGGTAGTTTTTTGTGGACATGATTTTGTTTCCTCTAACAAGCCTCCTGTTGTCAGGAGCTTTTCACTTAATCGGCTCACAGAAACAATAAAACTTGTAAACTGTGACTCTGAAATGCCAGGAGGTTTACGACACCCTCCACTAAGAGTCATTGCGGTCACTGTAATGGCTAGTTTTCCTTAAGAAAATGTGATCTGCACCTATATTTGATCAGTATTTGTAATTTGTCGACGCACAAACTCCTTTTGGAGTCTTTTTTGGAGAAGGCAAGTGGTGACAATATCCACCCACATCATTTTATGGCTTGTCAACTGATAATTGCTACTGGTTTTGATGATCTCTACTATAATTCCATAACTACAAAACTATAAGTGTCAATTTGAGATTCTTGTGCATGAAGATTTTTTTTCTTTTGGCCGTTCCTGTGTCAACACAAAGCAATTATCAGACCTGAATTTGGTTCCTTTGATTGTAAAATGGCTCATAGTGACAATTGCTGAGGATTCCATTATGATCTAGTCCAGTATGTAAAGACAGCCTCTATTTTGGAGCATTTCCTTCATATTTTTAAGTAATCATGTGTAAAGTTATTCTAAGAAGTCAGTATCCGGTCTGCAGCAGATAGCAGCCTGACGTTTTCAGTTTGGAGAATCAGAGAAAAAAACACATGACGGGAGAGTCAAGCTAACCCAAAATGGGGCCATGAGAAGAACAGTTCTTTCTGGATCAATATCACATTTTTGTCACGTCGGCGACCGGTTGTTGTTCACTTTGTGACCATCTGACCTCGACAATAAATGTTCCGAACAGAAACACACTGAGCTGCAGCAGCTTTTGCTCCGTGGTACCAGTCTGGTAATCAACAAATGCCCATTAGATGTGGGCTAAAAGGAAAAATTATAGCTATGCGTTTTGCAAATGCATATATATATTTTGTTGCTCTGAAGTTCTGTAGGTTTGATTTGATTTCTGTGTCTACTGAAGGTAGAACGCTGACCATGAAATAATTATCAAAAATAAGATTACCCTCACATATGAAACTGAACTTTCAGAGGTTTTAAGGTCAACTTGTTTGAGTTTTTGGTCTCTGCAGGACAGGTGGCAGTTTTGTTTTTTAACCATTACAAAGACACAATGTTGACAAAAGCTTTAACCAATATCCCCTTAGAATTTTTTTTAAACCTGGTTTAAGAAGAGGAAGAAGAAGAACATTTGAAAAGCGTGCAAGTCCTTTTCTCTTGCTCTGGTTTCGCTGTGTTTAAGAGCTGCAGGTCCCAGAGGAGTCCGGCCTCTCCCAAGGTTTCCCAAACTAACTTTTTGTTTACGGAACGATACATTAGACGGCAGGAAAACCAACATTTGATCAAATGAGTTCCTGGAATCATTAAAAAAGAAAGAAAAAAACCCTGACTGTTAGACGAAGGGCAGTGAAATAAGCGGGACTGAACACGGCGTCCACTCTGGTCCACCGCGGGATCTCCTGGGAGGGATCCTTCCATCCCGCGGATCCTTTTGTCCGACCGGAGCACGTCAGACAAATGGTTGTGTTTTCGTCACGGTGATACCAAGTAAGGGGCTTTCAAGCGGGTGCCTTCACCAAACGAAGGCGTCTATTTATAACTTTCTCCATGAGACGAGAGAATCTTGGCCCAAGGACAACAACGGCGGACGGGATCGGGTTTCCCTGGCAAGGAGGAACATCGGGATTCCGGGCAATATCTGATAGGATTTCTCGCTTTGCTCTGTGAGTTGGGTGACGGACAACCGGCACCTAGTGGGAAGATATAAATATGGACGGAGAAAGGCGATCTTCAACTGGAGACACTTCCAGATCCGATAGGAAAAGATGTAGAGGGGAGTGGGGAGTTTTCGTCGGAAGACTGGGATCAATCCGATTCCCGATCCCTTTCAAAAGATGATCAAAACCCCATTACTGACATCTCGTTCTCTCTCTCGCTCTGTGTTTGTATGATTCCGTTTAGGACGCAACGTGAACTCTGACCCCCGGGAATCGGGGGGGGTCCTTTCCCCCCCCGTGTCACGGAACGTCGCATTCGATGTAGGGAATGTCGCTGTAGCGGCTGTCCACCTCCACCCACTGCTGCACGGCCCGGGCCACGATCTCCTCCGAGAGCTTCTGGGCGTACTCCAGCAGGACGGGGTTCACCTGGGGGGGGCTCTCCGCCGGGCCCCCCTCCGAGGGGACCAGGTAGGCCCGCTCCCCCCGCGGCCCCTTGTCCGCCGCGGCGGAGCTGGCGTTCTGGGAGGCGAGGTCGCTCCTCTTGGATTTGACACACCCCATCGCTCTGGGGGGGTGTGTGGCATGGACTCCCCCTCGGGGGGGGGTGTTAAGGAAACCAGGAGTGGGAATCCGTCAGGTCTCCAGCTCAGACTTTCCACATTTTCAGCTTGGATTTCGGCTTTTAAACTTCCGGGCTTCTGTCATCCACCCATGTCTGTGTGAGCACAACTGACAACGGGGGGGTGGTGGGGGTGGGGGGGGGGGGGGGGTTACGCGGAGGATGGAGCCGATCTGAAGGATGTGAAGGGGCGAAAGGCCGCGAAATCCATCTCTGTGTAGGTCCGGCTGCAGGGACACTGAGAGTCCAGATCCATGGTCGGCTTTAAAAGACCCCTCCCTCAACTGTGGAGAGAAAAGAGAGAAATGAACAGCTTTAGACGTTTATTTCCCCGAGACATCCCTAAACACGGCAGATGGCGAGAAGCCTGAAGATGTTTTTTTTCTTGACTGAGTCTCCCCAGTGGTGACCAGGAGGCAGCTGGCCGGAGGTCAAGGCCCTGCCGGGGCTCCCCTCACCGTCATACTCAAAAAGAGTCACGCTGTAATAAAAAAAGGGGTTCGCTCTCTCTTTAGGTTCCTTCACCTCCCCCCACCTCTGCCTCAGAGCGTTTTACGACCCAGTCCCCCTGCCGGACATGACACAGGCCAGTCTGGGTCCTGCCGGAGTGGACTGAGGTGGTCGTCTGGCCCTCTCCCCCCCCCCTCCGTCTGCCCCCTCTGACTGAGCCTCTGCAGCCTGATTCGCCGTGACAGCTCCGGCGTTCCGGCGTTCCGGCGTTCCGGGCGCTGGACACACAGCAGACATGTGTTTTTCCTTCCGAGGGGGCCGTCCACACGACATGCAGGCCATGAATGATTAATGCAGAGAGGGGAGTCTCCCTCCTAGTGAGGGAAGACTCGGAGATTTGGCCGTAAACATAGTAATCTTTCACTAAATCCCACTCCCCAGCTCACGCTGCCTGATTATTTTTAAGAGGCAGTAAATGCCTCTCTGTAATAATAATAATGCCTGCCATTGTGGATTAAACCTGATCTATGACTTCTTGGAGCCTTTTGGGTACTGACATGCACCACAAAAACATCAGGCTGGATAAATGAACGTCAACACATTGGGTGGATTTCCATTTAAGATGCACTTACTTTTTAATAGAGTGAAGCAGATAGGTCCTACTTTTCCTCCATTCCAGCCACGAGTGATCCGGCCACGGAAAAGATAACCCAAGGTCGATGAAGTGGGCAGTCTGGACATCATCTGGTGTCGTCCAGCGGCTGCGCTCAGCCCCTCTGACGGAGCAGTCTCCCCCAAAAAAAGACGCGTCCCTCCAGTTGTTTTCTGCTCTGTTATTCGGGATGAAGTGCTCCCTGCCAGATTCTTAGATAATCTCTCACAGGGATTATAAAAAAAAAAACCCAAACAAACAGACACAAAAAAAAGGATGGTGATAATAATCCGTCCGAACCTGGTGAGTCGTGCAGCGGTTCCCTGGCTGTATTCGCGTCGGTCAGCCCTCAGACTGGAGCTCTGAGGTCCGGTCCGGTCCGGACGGACTTCGGTGCACGACTCTCCACGCAGATTACCGGCGAGACGGCACGCGGCGGGTCTGGGTGGCAGCGCGCGTGCGGGAGGCGGCTTGCGCGTCAACGCGCGACGGCGCTGCCATCTGCCGGACGCACGTGGGGACGCCGCCACGCGCCGAAATTGGTGAGAAAAACCTTAGGTCACGCCATCGATCCATCATCCGTCCCGCTTAATCCCGGCTGACAACGGGCGGGAGGCGCGACGCACAGAGACAAGCAACCGCACGCGGCCTGACATAAAACGCTTTTTGCCCACTTGGAGTGTCCAATTAACCTAACATGCATGATTTTGGACTTGGAAAGCCAGAGTACCCGGAGAGAACCCATGCAGACAGATACAAACTCCACACAGAAGGGCCTCGGTCATCCGGGGAGTCCACCCAGGAACCTAGGTGCTAACCACCACCACACCACCACCGTGCCGCCCCTATTAAGTCCAACACAAAGGAGCTAGGGTGGCTAAAGTTCTACAAGGCAACAAACAGCAAACAAATCCATATCTGTGCCTCGTTCCCCCCCCCCCCCCCCCAAAAAAAAAAATTGGTGCACATTCACACCAACCCAACCGAATCTGTCAACCAGATTAACCCTTTAATGCCTGATCCAAGAATAAAACAAATCAGAAAATTACTTTTTTTGGGTTTAATTCTTTATTTGGCCTTTTAACAAAATATGTAAAAAGAAAAAAACGAAATACAATTTTAATATTAATACAATAGGATTTTGAGCAACGTTTTTACCATTAAATCATGCAAAAGGTGTCAGACGCAAAACATTTCAGAAACCGTATGTATCAAATATGACCGTCTACCCAAAAGAGACCCGATGCAGTGTTTAGGTTTTCTGAAACCCAACAGGCCTAATTTAGAGGCCTAATTTAGAGTAATTTCTTACATACATTACTTTTCTTACTAAAAACTTCAGTTTAATGTTTGAGGATAAAATAAATATTAAGAAAATAAAACATTTCAGAATCAGAATCAAAATCAGAATCAGAATTAGGTTTATTGCCAAGTAGGTTTTTCACCTACAAGGAATTTGATTTGGTGTTAGGTGCACAACACTTCAAGAAACGACATACAATGTAGAAATAAAAATATAAAAATATAGAATAAAATAAAATAAATAATAATAATAATAAATAATAAAATAAAATATTGAATGTCCAACGACAAACCAGAAAAAGTTGAACGTAGCATTGGGTAAATTAGTGGGGTAGAGGGGGGTGAGAGAAGAATAGTTGGGGGTCACTAGCCTCGTTGATGAGGCCAGTTGCTGCCGGATAAAAACTTTCTTTATGGCGTGAGGTTTTGGTCCTGATGGTCCTCAACCTTCTGCCAGAGGGGAGGGTTTCCAAAAGTTTGTGACCAGGGTGAGAAGGATCAGACATGATCTTTCTTGCACGCCTTAAAGTCCTGGAGGCTAAGGAGGATAAGGCAGCATAAAGTAGAACGCTGCAGCTGAGAGGAGTCCAGATGAAGTCATGTAAGACCTGGCTGCTCAGCTTCTCTCCCAGCATCAGTAAATGTTAACTGTGCCGACTCCCGCAGAGAGAGCGCTGCACAGTTTGGCAACGGACCCACAGTCCCAAGCCTCAATCAGATATACTGAGAGATTGAAGTTGTTTTTGCGCACAAAACTATTCTGAAAGCAGACTGATGAAGGTTTTCCAGGTGGAATCTTAAATTCTATCATAAGCCAGTCGTATTTCGTGAGATATGAAAGTAAAACGGGAGCTTAGATAACTGTTTGACAGGACTTTGGACCGACTGTAAGTTGGTAACATGACCTTTATTTAGGGAAGAAATTAAAAATGCAACATTAGTCATAACCTGGGAACATAAACAAACAGATTTCCATTTTCACTGATCATTAAATCTGCCTTTTCTTTGCTTCTGATTGGATTGAACAGCACGATTCCCATAGAATACTACTTAGCAAAACTGGTTAACATATTTAAAATGATTCTAACTCCTCAGAAAAGAAGGAAGAAAGGCCAGAAGTTGTCAATCGTTGTCAGTTAGGATGAGCAAACTTAGAATTGTGTAGAAAAGAGAAAAAAGAAATAAAGTTGTGCTCATGGATAATAAGGCAATATTCTGAATTTGTGTTTGTCTTGAGTCAGTTGGAAAAATTTGGCGGTGACTGGGTAAACTGGGAGCCTTAAGGCAATCTTCCATCAAGGTCAGAAAGAAAGTTAGAATAAAATCGACATTTTTGTTTGTAGAAACTGACACAGATTAGTACTATAATATAGTTAAATAGTTATATTAGTTATATAACTTATTAGGTTCCCAATATTATTATCATTATTATTAGTAGTAGTAGTAGTATTGTTGTTGTTGTTGTTGTTGTTGCTGTTGGTGTTGATGTCCCTGGATGACAGCGCGTGGGTGTTTGTGATGTGTGATGTGGGACCTGCCACATGATGGTGCTATCTACATTAAATGAACGCATCTGCAAAGATTTGGACAATCCTTGAACAAAGTGCCCAATTCGCGTCATTATTAGTTTAAAAAAAATCTCCCTCGGTAATTATTTGGTTTATAACCCAAAAACAAGGTGCTTTTCGTGAACTAATTTGACGCAAACTGACACGTTAATTGGCTTAATTATTCCCGTTTCTGTTTTTCCTCAAGACCAAAATGCGTAAGCATAATACCAAATGCGTAATACCAAATGCGTAATACCAAATGCGTAAGGGCAGCCAGAGTTGCAAGATACTGAATACGCGTGAAGTTTTAAAAACTCCACCAAAGTGTGTGTATTATAGGATCAGGACTGGGAGCGAGCTCGTGCATCTGTGCACATGCCCTCGGCCTCTGTGCCTCCGTGACTTGACAGCGAAAAAAAAAAAAAGTCGCCCTGTCAGTCGGTTAAAATTCATTGTTGCCTGTCCAGCCAATCATAGTTTTTGACGACACAAAAGAGGCTAAAGTTGGAGTATAAAAAGGTGCGCGCTAATAAAGTATGATGCCTGGAAGTGTGGCTCATTTTATACACGCAGAGCGCGCCTCGGCTGCTCCGGGATCCTTTTTCGCTTTCTTCCCCCCAAACAAACAAAAAAGAGGACTTAACGAGCTTCACACCTGAACCAAAAACATGCATCCGTGTCAAATGGTGCTGTGCGCCGGTCTGCTGGCGGTGCTGGCCCCGGGGGCTGCGGGGGCTGCGGGGGAGCAGGACGCGCCGCAGCAGCAGCAGCAGCAGCCTACCGCGTCCGCCGCGTCTGCCGCGGGCGGCGGCGGCGGCGCGCCGGACGCGGAGCAGTGCGCGAGCTGCAGCGTGCGCCAGCAGATCAAGACCATGCGCCTGAACGCCATCAAGTCCCAGATCCTGAGCAAGCTGCGGATGAAGGAGGCCCCCAACATCAGCCGCGACACGGTCCAGCAGCTGCTGCCCAAGGCACCGCCGCTGCAGCAGCTGCTGGACCAGTACGACGTGCTGGGGGACGACAACCGGGACGCGCTCGTGGAGGACGACGACGACGAGCACGCGACCACGGAGACGGTCGTGATGATGGCCACCGAACGTGAGTTCCGATCGTCGGTCTTTCTGCGGTTTTACGCGCGGGCCCTGAGCTGAGCGCACGGGGTGGGGGGGGGGGGGGGGGGGGGGGGTGTGGGGGGCCCGAGGGGCGGGGGGGTTGGGCCCTCAACGCACGGCAATGTTTTTGGACATGGATTGAGATCTTTTAGTCTTTTAAAAACAACTTTTAATCGGTCCAATATCAGTTTCTGTGCATGCGTTATGGTGACGCGTCCGCTTACTCCCGGTGTGTCTGACTCCCGGTGTGTCTCTGACTCCCGGTGTGTCTGACTCCCGGTGTCTCTGACTCCTGGTGTCTCTGACTCCCGGTGTGTCTGACTCCCGGTATCTCTGAC
>CAJRST010001113.1:17784207-17817981 GCA_907169785.1 Menidia menidia
AAAAATTATAACAAATGATGTACAACTTTGCTTTTAGCTCACGTGAGACGTCACTGGTCTGAAAAAAACACTATAATTTGACTTTTTGTCATCTTAGCTATCTAATAATATATTAGATAGACAATATATTGGATATTATTACCGGTACATTATATAAGGTAGCAAATGATAATATTGTGAGATAAAGCAATAGGAAACACTGACATTTTTAGAAAGAAAAGTGCATTTCTTATTTCTAATCAGGTTAAATCGTAGCATGTCTAACATTCATCTCAATTCTAACTTTCCCCTGCAAAACCACTTTATCTAAATAAGGGAATTTGGTTGAAAATCCACATCGTAATCACTTAAACAACTAGCGGAAGATGATTATCAGGAGTTAGATTGACAGACTGTTTGCAATGTCCCTCTTGGGCTTTCGGAGAGCAATGAAAAGCAATAAAATCAACCAGTCTGGGACATGATAAGGGCCAGATGGCCAGCTGCTGAATGCAAGCTGTCTTCACTTCCCAGGTGATTTATCCTTTCCGTCTGCGCTCCGCTTGTTTTTTCACTTACGGATGAGGAATCACTATTCCTACCCTAAAACTGACAGCCACCTCTGGGAAGCCATCGCATGATTAACGACTCTGTACGGCTACTGGAAGTTTGGAGAGAGGGCAAATTTGGTGTTCACTCCAGATCTGTTTACAGAATTCTTCTGTGTCAGTGTTTGTTTGTGAGGAGTGATTAGGTGACGGGCAAAAAATGCAGCCGTAAGTTCCAAAGCAGCTAGGCCTCCGCTCCTCCAGGGACGGAGAGTTGACAGAGATGAAGAATAGATCTTCCTCTGAGGAGACTTAGGGAGAGCAAATTATGGAAACCTCCTGTCCCCCAATGAGAAGCCTGAGCTTCTCCACACAGACGGATGCAGATCAGTATCAGGTATGTGTCAAAGAAAGCTGGACGGGTTTTGACATGTCAGAAATAACATTTATGGTACATTTTTACAGATTACTACCCACAATTAATTTTACAAGACGCTCAGTTGAGTGACATTTAAGCGGCAAGCAGTATTTTCCAGAAATAAGCTTGAGTAGATAAATCCAAGAGAGCATTTGAATGGAGGCTCGACATACACTGAGATGGAAGGAAATCAAACTTTCAGATATATTTAAAGCAACCTGAACAATATGGATTCATTCATTTTTCTATTTTATTTAAAAAGCACCCTCATATTTACCTGAAAAACACATGTCGGGTCATAACTCTGATATAAAATCAGAAACAGCAGACTGGACGGCCCCTGACCCATGAAATTGAATGTGGTGTGACTGTAAATTCTCCAGCACTTGATAACCTGCAGCTTTTTTAACACCCATCACATTAATGTGTGCCTCAAAGCCCGTAAAAAGAACTAAGTGGCCGTGTAGTGGTTAGCAGAGAAGCGCACAGTCCCAGCAAGGCACCGACACCAATTACCAGCCCAAAAGCAACAAGTAGATGCAGCTAAATGTTAGAGTTGCTCCCATATGGGATGGTTGAAGGCTCTAACTAACTTGCTCTGAGTGTTTGGGGACAGTTTGGATTCCTATATATACAGTATATATATATATATATATATATATATATATATATATATATAAGACAAATCTTATCTGTCCTTTGATTGAATGCATAGACCATTAGTGGGGTCATCCTACTTAATCTTGTTTTTTTTAGTCCCATTTTTTTCCAAATTCAAACTATGCGTTGCAGCTTGGGAGTAGAAAAGTATATATTGTTGGGGGAAAAAAAGTCTTGATCTGTTCCGTATTTCTTGCATTTTCCCTCCAGCAAGTCAAACTTCTGTCTAATCTTCAAAAGTGCAGTTGAACCCTAATTTCCGTGCCTTCTTAAGGTCGTCTCCTGTGTTGGTAGCAGAGACAAAAGACACGAGCCGCAGTAATCCAGTAAAAGTAAGTCAGAGTAACAGTAACCCAGAGAGCCAATTGGAAATAAGGCACACGGAGCACAAGAAAAACTCCAAATGCAACCAGGAGACACGAGAATTTAATCAGAGCAACACGACCAAAACACACGAAACCGCTCAGAGGGGAACTCTAAACTAAGAACAAGGAAACGGAATAAAAGCACTGGAAAACAAAAGAAAGCCTAGAAACTCAACCTGAAAACAGCCCAAAAATATTCCACAAAACCAAAACCAAAACCAAAACCCCCAGAAAACAAAACAAAACCCAATAAAATGACACGGGGTGAATTATAGGTGACTATTATTCATACAGGCTAAATAGTACAGTCATGTTATGAGGAAATATGATCAGACAGTCATTTTGATTAACTCTCATCCATGTACTGAAATTGTTTTTCTAAACTGACTCAGATATTGTGTGTGTTAATACATTTCTAGTAGAATATAGGCATGCTTTTCTATCTATCCGGTTTATATTTCTAAACAGAGACAGGTGGTCCTTGTGCTCCGTGCTCCTTCCAAAAACCCTTTCAAAACAGTTCCAAAAATAGAGCGGGAGAGGTGTTAAATATAGTTAATGTCATTTTATTTCCATTTTGATGACTCTATTAAAGGCTACGGTTACTCCCGGGGTTATGAGAGTGGCGTATAGTTGCCCAGGCTGCTGAATACAACCTGAGCAGAAGTAGGTCTGCACATTAAGGGAGTAACAGGAGATCCCAAAACCGTCCTGATGACGCTGTACGTGACACGAATCAGTGACACATTCTGCAAGCATTCCAAAACTCTCTTTCTCTCTCTCCCTTCTTTACATTCCTCACATCGGATAAATCGCTAAGAAATAGCCCAAAATGACAAAAGCGAATGAGTCAAATAGAGAGCAACACGTGGTTTAAAATAGAGCTGTAAAAATGACCTTTTAAACAGTTTGTTCAGATGGTCAAAAGATGACCATCACTTAATCCTCCACATTTACTCTGAGATGGGCCTCTGGAGGTGGCGTGTCCGGCGCCCGTTCGGCCGCCGAAACGCCGTTCCGAGGAGCCCTGCGTCCAGCGGGGGAGAGGTTTTTAGGAGGCGTGTGGAAGAGAGGGGGCAGAGAACGGAGTGAGAGGGGTCACGGGGGGGACATGGGTTCTCGCTGGCATGCCTGCCTCTCCCTGAGGCACTTTGCAGAGTCTCGGTCCGGCAGCAATGCCGAAGCCATCTGTGGGCTCCCTCAGCAGAGGCCGCGTAAAACAAGACATGTGCTGCGGTCTGACCTTTCCCGGTACTAACTATAATATTATCATAAGGTGAGCGATCAGGTTGCGCTTCTCCCTATGGTGCAACTAAGCATCCATATGTAACGGCCATCAGTAAAGCGCGGTCGTATGTATTTCCGTCATGGAAACGTGGCCAAAGCCTCCTCAGCACTTTTGTGCTGCCGTTAGCGCCACGTCGAGAGACAACCTGCCACTATATCCGGTCCAGAACACTTAAAAGCAAAACAAATAAATAAATGAACACGAAAAGGCAACTTTTAGAAGTTGTCCTTGTGTCGATTGCTTTGTTTCCTCAAAGGAAACCTCAAACAGAAAACGGCGAAGCCACAAATTAGCACACTGTCACATATTTTCTGGACTTTGGGGTTGAAATTACAGCGCAAACCTGTGAGGCGGTCAGCGCAGGCCCGGGATAACGTCCAGCTATCTGTCGATACTCGAGGCCGGGCGGCTGACGCTAATTGAGGTAAAAGAATTACGGCCCCCGGCTGGCACGGGGGGCATCTCTAGTTCTGGGGCCTGCCAACACCCATTCCGATGGTGCCACAATGAGGCTCGGGGAGGGGACGCTACTCTGGGTTTCTCTGGAGAGAAATCAAGTGAGGGATTCAGATGTCACCCTGAGGTTTGAAGACTGCTGTTGTTAATCCAAGAAAATCTTACACATTCAAGAAATCACTCTACCGACCCGGGACACAGGATATGCGCTCCCAACCAGCACCTCCAACGAGACAGAAGGTTTACCAACTCTGCAGGTCCATTTTGATCCATTTCCCACAGACGCAAGTTCAAACCTGTTAAAACTCCGCACTTTGTCGAACAGAATTATTCATTATTATCAAACTGGTTGAAAAATGTTGTACAAAGAGACGCATTGTTTTCTATGCCTAAAACAAAAGCTTGAAAAATGTCCAATTTCTCAACGGGAAGTTGGTTTTTATCTTACAGGTCTTGCAATTCATCGTTTCATCCATAAGATACACTTACCTAACGGCCACTTGGAGATAAAAGGCCACTCAAAAAACGTATTTCCTTCAGCTTTTAGCAGGTAAAATGCATGTGTTGCAACTCTGACAATGTTTAAATCCAGCCTTAAAACAGTTCTTTTAAACTATGCATGTGGAAACTTAATATATTTTCTCTGCAGCCTTCACTTTTAATCTAATTAATTTTGTTGATTAATTTTTTTTCTTTGATTTTTGTGATTTTAAATTCTTTGTAAAGCACTTTGAATAGTCTTTTACACAAAATGTGCTATACAAATAAACTTGCCCTGCCTATACGGGCATCATTTCACCTGCATTTTCGAGGTTATTATTATTTTCCAAATCATGTTACTGAAGTTGCATTTAAAAACAAAATCAGAAATCAGAATTTCAAAGAAATTTTCAAAGATCAAGGAGTGGTTAGGATATAAATCATTCACCAGAGTACTGGTAGAGCTAGCTTTATAAGCCGCTGTTGATCCTAAAATACATTAACTTTACTGATAAACAAAAAGAGTTTCTCACTTCTGAGCGCAGAATGATGTGAAGCTGCAGGTTGATGATTAGAAGCCACTGTGAGGTGGATCTGTAAATATATAGAATATATAATGTATATAAATAAAGTTATGCAGCAAAAAAAACAAATAAATATTGGTTCAATTTCCTCATCAATACTTTTTGAGCTCAGTAGCTCATTGAGCTCTTTCTCACCAATTATTCATAGTATTTTAGTTATCACAAAGTAAGGGTAAAGTCAAGTTTCATGTGTTCTGTGGCAAAATGTTTATTCATGTGCTGTTATTCACAAAATAATGTTTTTACAAAGACATTAACAATCAGTTAAGTGTTGTAGTTACAAACAGAATTGATGAGGAACAGCAACAAACCAAGTATCTGAAGTGGAATGACAAACATCTAAGAGAATTTCATAGATATTGTGCAGGTTTTCTTTTATGTCACAACTCTAGAGGTCTGAACAGGGCTTCTGCTTCCTTGTCTGAAGAGGGAATGTCAATTAAATGCTGGAGAAATGGCCGTCCATGGATACAGGAGCGGCTACTGTGACCCAGCTGCCTTTCCATCCGTCTGAGGGTTTCTTCCACATCCTCCCGGGATAGATTGGTGGGCAGCTGACGGGCCAGTCGAACCGCCTCACCCTGCAGGAAATGAGCCACACGATGAACGAAATGAACGAAAAGCCAGCGATACCGGGGCTAAATCTCATTCGGAGCGTGTCTCACTTGGAGGTAGTTTGTGACTTTAAGTGGCCGGCTCTCTTTCACAGTCAAGGCCTTCCGGTGAAGAACGCCTGTCAGGATCTCCCTCAGGTCTTCTACACCAAGAAAAGGCACGCAGTCTGCCATTGCCGTCACTTCCAGATGTCTCTCCGCTGACATGGTGCCTTGCCAAAACAAGCAGAAAACAAGGATTAATACACTCCAGACACTACTACTTTCTCCAGGAAAGAATAATAAATAAATATTGTGGTTTACGGCTGAGCTGATGACCAAGTCAAACAAGCCAAGGGCCAAATGGAGTGTTAAATGACTAATAGAAGCCCCAGCAGACTGGAAGGAAGTTGTCAAGTAGGGTGGAAGAATGGCTGCTTCTCATTTAAGGAGGAAATACTGCAAATCATGCACACTTTATATTTCTAACGCTGAACGTTTGACGACATAAACATCCACGCATCCGCGTAAATAGTTGTTTTTTTTCTTCATTCAATTCGAAAAAGACAACATCTGCAGAACTCTACGAGTCCCATTTTGCAAAAACAGCCCCCGACAAGAAGCAGATATTATTCAGCCGGTATTGTGCAATAAAAACATCCTACACGCACCGCTACCCTCGGTCTCACGCACACCCACAGAGGCTGGCAGTGCCAGATGAAAATTCCGAGAATTTCTTAAAGGGCAACTATTCTCAACACCTGCACACTGGGGCGCAGACCTACTGTGAGACCACGCTGTTGGGCAGAAAGCCAATGTCAACTGAGGCGAACCGTTCTAGCAACAACAACGAGCAACATTAACGGGGCTGCGTACACCCACACAAAAAAAGAATAATACTTAGAAAACTGGAAGAATGGCTTCTTCTGCGTGCATATGATACATACATTAGTCTATTTCTTGATTGACAGTACACATATGATGAAACAAGACTAATATACTTTAAACTGTGACTTCAAGGAAGAATCTGTGATTAGGAAATGTTTATACTTTAAATAAAACTGCATTTCGATTGATTGTTTGTTTGTTTGAAATTGCCATAAAGCACCTAGTTATGGTAACAAAGACATACCGTCCAAATTAAAGATCTTCGGTCTTTCATGTGGATCCATTTCGAAAAGGAAAGCAAATTCTCATCCCATTGATAACTACTGTGATCCAAAATAGAGAGACTCTGTTTTGCCTGTAATCCAGTTGTTGGGGTCTCTGTGTTTGGCATTTAAGACTCCTGATCTATGACAATAACATTGGCAAATATCTAGAATGTGCATAGAATCAAAGTAAACAAACGATGAGGCCTTCAAACAGCACCAAGCAGATTCAGCAAAGAAAAAAGGAAGGAAGTTGTTTTCTGATCGTCTCACTACTCATACAGTAATAATGTGGTCTAATATTTTAGGAATGTTGTCGTACCTGGAGTGAGTTTGATTTTAAAGCCATTAGCCAAAAGCCTGGGATCAGAAAAGAAGGCCTCTCCACTCAGCTCAGGTTTCTGTAGCTCCATGTTGCACAAAGCCTCAGTATATTGAGCTCCTCCTAAACTTCTAGAAAAGACCGAAAAAGATACTCTATCAGACTATAGCAATACTTAATCACATATATCAATATATCAGTATTTTATTTTTTAAGTTTCGGAAATCAAATGCGGTAAACGCAAAACTGGGAGGGTTGGGAATGGTGTAATACTTTACCCATCTGTGAGCTGCACGGGGTTCTGCAGACTCACGGCTGGAAGTATATTATTCTCTAGAAGTCTCTTAAACAGCAAGGTCTCCTCCACTCGGAATGGGTTTAACAACATGAGCCTCTGACCGCGTAAAATGACCCAGGCGCTCTGAGAGGCCAGCCGGTTTACAAGGCGGAGGCCCCGCGGCGCCGCGCGGCTCTGGGAGGAGAGGCGCTGGAGCTGGAGGCGGAGGGCGGCCACGCTGCAGGGGAGGGGCCGCGAGGGCTTGGGGTCCGGGGTCCTGGTCTTCTTCTGGGGCCGCTCGCCGAAGAGCTCGTCGAGGAGCCGCTGGTTGGACGGAGGGGCCTTGCGTTTCTGACCCTGCGCCTGGCCCCCTGGGGGGCTCAAAGCGGGCTCCCGGGGAGCCTCGGCCCACCGGGCCTTCTGGTGGTGCTGCTCCGCCTGCCTTTTGGCTTTGTCTTCGTACCTGAGGAGGTCGGAATAGGAAACACATGTAGGAACTGAACACCGTTATTTAATAAGACAATTTAAAAACGTGCGGAACATCATGAGAATAAACCCAATAACAACGACCATGTGCTGTTAGTTAGCTGAATTCTCAAATTCAGCTGCAAAGAGCACAGATTCCACCACAAGACGGCCAAAAAGGCTCTCATTCCCAAATTATTATACCATGAAATTAAAAGGGTTAGCTATTAACTATTAGATAGCTTTTATATTAGATAACTATAATAGCAAGTTAACTATTAGACACTGCACTTTTCAGATCAATGCACCGCTCACAAGAGATTATTCATAGTTCTTTCTGATTATAATGAAGTTTGGGAACACATTGAAATCAATTTCAATCCATTTAATCCAATTTTTTTTATATGCCACCAAATCAGAAAGGCACTAAAGATACATCCAAATTCAAGTCGCTATAATCCAATTCACTGTATTGCAATCATAATTCATCCAATTTGAATAAATTATATACCAGATTAGTCAGATCTAGTCATTTTTTTTGTCCTTGAGCCTGATAGACAAGTCATTGGAGGCTTTGTTGCATTTGAGCAAAACTTTTTTAACTTGATTTTCTGTAAGCCGAGAACATGCAAAGTTTTTGACATGTGGGGAACCGGGCACTTGTCAAGTCAGACTTTCATATATCTTCACATGTTAAGCGTTAGGACTTTCACTTCAGCACCCCGTTATTCAAGTAGCCCTCTCCATGAATGTGTGTGAGCGTAGTTCCTCGAGGTGGCGTGCCACGAAACAGTGGCAGCGAAAAGAGCCGGGTGCCTGCCACCTCCTGCTTTATGTTTAAGACAGATCAAGGCAGAATTCTAAACAGATGTCTTTTTCCATACACTCATCCATACCTTATATAAGGCCGCGAATACTGCTGATACAGACTTTCCAACCTTGCAATTACTTTAAATTGGTATGCAGTAATCTAACATAATTAGGTTGAAATGCTTTCAGCACAACATAATGGTGTTATTCCCGAGTTGCTACGGCGATAGAGATCAGTAGGGTAGCGCAGGTCCGCTTCCTTTACTGGCATGTATATGTACATCTGGCAATTTTAGATGGTAATGACGGCACTAATGACAACGAGCCTTAAAAAAAACATATGTGCGCCGGTCTTGGTAGTTTCTAGAAGCCCCTACGCATCTTACCTCATCGTCCGTTTCTAAGGCCAGCCGGAGTCCGATCCCGGTTCCTATTCTCTGTTCGGCGTCTCATCAGAGACGAGCGCAAACCCAGACGCAGGGAATTTAAATTACGTTTAAATAACACAGCAGCTCACTAACTCATTGAGTAAATCATTAATAATAATTACAATAATACAACGCAGGTTGACTTTTCAAATGTGGAAGAGAAACACAATCTCAAAAGATTTATGCGTCTGTCTGACCCTAAATCACATCTGTCACCACAGCTGGCTCTTCACATGCACATGACAGGTCAGACCCCCCCCCCCCCTTCCAAATAAGAGATGGAAACAAGTCCGGTACTCAGAAAAAGGTAAAGGTCTGGAAACTCACTTCTTACGGCCGTCCTCCCCCAGATTTTTCCACCTCTGGTGGACGGCGAGGCTGATCTCCTGCAGGCTGGCTGCCGGCTTCTCCCGGAGGACCTGGGCCCTGGCCTCCTTCTCGAACAGGGCGGCGGGGGACAGCGGCGCCCTGACGGCGCGGCTGCTGATCATGTGGTAGGCGGTCAGGGCCGCCCGCTTCTCCACGATGGCGTTGAGCGGCTTTCTGGCCGGGTCAGGGGGGCTGCCCCTGGAGGGCAGGTGGATCCGGACGGGCTCCAGAGGCTCGCCGGTGGCCGGGTCGGTCAGCGCCGTCCCTCGACTCCAGTCCTCGGCGGGGATGTGCTGTTTGCTTGCGTCTGCGTGCGCGGGGCTCTCTGGAGATTCGTTGGTCGGGTCCATTTCGTCGGCCTGAGAGCAACTCGGGGCCGTTTCATCGTCGAAAAGCGGCAAACTGGAGTTGAACTCCGCTGGGATCTGGTTCACGATCCAGTCATCTGCGATAGAGGACGAGGAGCTGCAGTTCGAGGGCTGCCGCTCCAGTGAGGGTGACAAAGCTTTGTCGTTTTGCACATCTTTCTGGCCGCTGGCGTCACGTTGACCGGTCGGATGGGCTTCCCCGTCCGTGCTCCGGTCCTTTTCTTCTTTGGAAGCATCGGTTTGCATAGGACTGCACGGGGGGAGAAAAGTGTCATGGCCGGGCGGCTTCACAGCCGGTAGGTCAGCGGCAGGTTGAGGGCCGTAAAGGGAAACGAGCAATTCTTCCAATGCAGCCAAAACAGCTTCCTAAATATGAGACAGGTGAGAAATGGTTAAAAAAACACAGAGATGGTGGAATTAAAAAAATCCCTTTGTCCTAAACAGATCTTAAAATGAGGTAAATAAGCTCAGATGGATGACAGCATGTCATCATTTTAACAAGAAATAAGGCAAGATGGAGAGAAACCTGAGCCTGCCTTTCATCTTTCTGATTATGTGATTAGTGAGAAAGAATAATTAGAAGTAGAGAGCATTCTAAGTCACTTGAGAATGCCCCAGCGAGTTCAGATCATCCAAAGAGAAAAAAACTTTTTGTGGAAATAAATCAATACGAATGCCCGTGAGATCCAGGTTAGGGTTAAATTGCACCTTGTCTCATGTCCCTCATTTCTGGCAAAACAGCAATGCATAAAGGTTAATTTAGCAGCCGTGAATGAGATGCCCAGGATACACCGAGGGTCATCGGTGCACAAGAAAACCGGGTAACCAGAGACAGACGAGGAGACTGTGTTGTTTGGCTTTCTGGAAGGAAAGTTCTCTTTTCAAAACTTCCCAACAGCAGCTTGTGTAACAGCAGCTAACAGGCACGGGCTTTGCATTAGCATCTGGAATAGGAACCTCATGGGAGATAAAAACAGATTTTTTCTTCATTTAAAGGTTTGTAACACCATTTTACATACATTACATAGCAAATAAATCACAGCTAAAAAGAAATGTCACTAGATTAGAATCATAGTACTGGAGTCCAGACCTTTCTCTATCAATGGTTTAGCAAATGATCCAATCCAGTCTAATTTACGGACTGAAGAAGAAGAGGCAAACATGTCCAGATCCAAACTTTCTGAGAACTTTCAGAATTCAAGATGAGCTGCTATGTGATAGAAATGTTGCATTGTGAATGATCTGTGGTTTTAGCAGCTGAGTTTAAATAACCTGGGACAGTTAACCCAGAGTCACGGCACCACTTTGTCTGACCACCAGCTGTCCATGGTCCTACTATTTGAGAAAAAGTTTACTTTATTGACCTCCAGAAATTATGTAAAGAGGCTACCTTCACTACTTTAAGTTAAAGCTGCTAAGCTGGATGTTCAAGCTGAGTTAAATGGTTTTATTTAGACGTCCACACACTGCTTCTACATTACAGGTTCATTTTTGTTCAATACGTAGGATTGAATTCTATAATCAGCTGTTTTTTTTCCATCTAAGGCTATATTCACCTCATTTTCAGACATGGTAAGAACCACATGATGTTTCATCACTGTGACCTGATTAGTAAAACCTTGGAATTGAGTAAAGGCGTACTTAATCATGCTGTATTCTCTCTTTAAACTTGAATTTCTTGGCTACCTTGTGATGGAGAAGAACCTGGGTCTTGTCCGGTGTAAGATTGACGTCCACTGAGGAGGGGGAGACGGTGATCTTAAGCGTGAGGGTGGGGTATCGCTGCCGGACCGCGTCGTCCCTGTACTGGGCAGAGTAGTGCTGACGGAGCAGCTGCAGGTCCACCCCACCACCCCACCAGGAAAACACAATCACGGCAAAACGTTAGACGGAAAATAGAAAATCACCACTGTCTGAAAAATCTGTGGTGTCAATTTATCAAAAACTACCTCACCTTCATTATTTCCTTCAGCTGGACTGGCCGGTTGTTGACAAATATAAAGGTTTTGTCAGGGTTGGATGAACTCGTGGAGGAGTATTCAGCTCCAGGCTTTGGGAAAAACCCATCTAAAACAATCTGGAGAAAAAGTAAAGAGACAAATTTAGAAAAATTGATGGATAGCATTAAGACAATGTTTACAGAAAATGAACACTAATCACTAAATACATATACAATTAAGATTATATAACTTGAGCACTGAGGGCACAATTGAAGAGGCAGCCATAGTTTAAAACATCAAATGTTCTGTAGTTTCTATGATTGGTTGTCCGTGAATTACTTTTACAATAATATAAACATACAAATATATATACATACAGTATATACAGATGTTATGATGGTATTTCCATGTTATTGTGCTAAAGTTTAAACTGGGCAGATCTAATGCCTTTACTTCTCACATCAAATTATCTACAGAATACCTACAATTCATCTTTTTTTTTTAGATTTTCAGCTTCTTGTTTTATCCTCACAAAAGATGATTTTGAGTAAGGAAACAAAGGATGGGTTCAGAGAAGATCTGCGCACGTCCAGAAGCCATGCAGCCAGAGTCTGGACCCAGTCTGTGGAGAGGCCTGAAAATAGCCGAGCACAGGTGCTTCCCTAACCAACCGGTTTAGCTTAAACCATTCTGGCAAGAAGAATGGAAGATACTTCCAGAGGAAAGACATGACAAATGAGTACAAACACTGTTCCGTTGACCCAGGACTCTCATTGCTTCCAAAGGTGCTTCAACCAGGTCAGCGGAACATTTCGGTCCTGTTTCTGTCCCATTTCTAAAACAGTCTGGTGATTGGTTTTGGCCTTGTCATGCTGGAGACTGATTGGGAAAAGTGAGCTGATCCATTTCGAAACAATTCTGAGTCATGGCAAAATGTGGAAAACTGAAAAGGGGTCTGTCCAATAGAATCCTAACACTGGACAATAAAAGAGACTAATATAAACATCATCATAACCTCATAAACATCCGAGAATTCGCAGGCTTCACATGAAAATGCTCCACATTTTTCCATCAAAATCTACATCAGGAGAGGTGATAGTGTATCACCTTTCACCTACAACCATGGAATATCTACCAAATTTCCACGGGCTACAACTGATGACTCAACAAAAAAAACAAAGTGCACTTAAAACTCCATTATAAATGTTAGCTAGTAAGAAATTATGGAAGGCTATTAATGTTTCGAGTGGTGAAGAGCTATGCGTTTTTCCATTTGGCCTCGGGCTCGTTATTAGCAGCAATGCACGCCAATGAAGTTAATAAATGGGCCGCTGTTTCAGGTCAGGGCACATATGTTCCTCTCTTTTTCTGCTCATTAGGGTCACTTTATGAGAGTACGAATGGCACCTCTGGCCCCAGAGGTCTTTGGTTACGTGTAGTCACGCTGCCAAAAAGCGAGTGTCACATTTTGCTCTGCAAAGCTCCTTTAGCGCGGCGGCGGCTGCTGCTGCTGGAGCTGTCGGCCTGCTTCCCCCCGGATCGCTGCGCTTTGTTCTCAGGGACGCGGCGGAGAGAAAAAACGTTCCCTTTCATTACGACGGGGGCAAAAGGAAAAGGGGAAAGGTCGCTCTCATAACTGGGCGCCGAGCAGCAAAATAACAACAATAAAGGGGGAAAATGAGAGAGAAAGAAAGGGGGAAAAGGGGCTGCTCTATATCTGTCGGCCTGGATTAGTCGGGAGCCTGACAGCAGGTAGGAGCCACATGACACCTACAGTGACCAAGCAGAAAGTTACAGCTCCACAGTAATTCAATTACCGTCAGAAAGAAAAAATCACTCACTCTTCATCAGGAAGGAACTCAGGAGAAAAGGGCAAAGAAACTGTTGGCTTGCCAACTACTGACCACATTTTCTGGCTTGAGATCAGATGTTCAAGATGAAGTTATTAGCTCACAGTCTAGTATGTTGTGCATGTTCATATAAGCTATGCCAAAGTCAGAATGTTTTTGTTTTTTCTACTGACATTACATTTACTAGAAATGCCTGTAAAACAACTAAACAAATCATCATTCACTACCGTTTTCAATCGTATGCATTTATTTATCCGTTTAACTTCATGTCACGGCTCAGATATCCGCCACTGTATATAAAACTGACTTTTAGAACATTCCCAAAACAGTTCAACACACGTCAAAGTCAGTAAAACAAACAAGTAAAACAAAAAGAGTCATCGACCATGTCCATTAAAGCCAAAACCTGGAACCACCAGTCCTGCACATCACGATGAGATGCATAAGATTCCAATCCTGAATTCAAATTGATCAAAAACTCACTGTAATGCCTTTCAGTGACTAACTGTGATCAATTGAATACAGTCTTAAAAGAAAAAAAAGGGCTGCTTGAGTGTAATTTGTTTGTCCTTATGTTGTATTGCATCTGCATTTCTATTTTAAAAATGCAATCCATTAAGAAAATTATGTGACCATGTGTTTGAATAGCTTAATCAGTTGATTGATATTTAACAACTGAATGTAAAATATAAGACATAAGTGCAGAAATTTAAAAGAAAAAGGGATTATAAACATGCTCTCCTGCAACTTCAACACTCTCAAAAGTAGAAGTCAATGTTCTGATGGTTTCCATCTTGTTATTTTATGTTCTTAAGGGAATTTCATCGTAGTTTTATAAAAAATGTCATCTTTTCGGGTGGAGGAAAATGGACTGCTGACGGCAGAAATGCTACATTCGCATTTATGCATTTAGCTTTTATCCAAAGCGACTTCCAAAAAGAGAGTTTAACATTCAGCTCCAACACTAGTTACACACTTACCTTGAGTGCAATAAGCTAGAAGAGGATTTTTAAATTAAGGATTTAACATTCAACCAAGACATAGACTACACAAGTCTCATACATTGAGTTTTTAGGAAATCAGCTCATTTAGAGCTTTCAGGACTAGAGATTCTCTGGAAGAGCTGAGTCTTCAAGGATTTCTTGAAGGAGGAAAGAGAATCTGATGCTCTAATAGAGCTTGTAGGGTAACCACCAGCATGGACCCACAGATGAGTCTAGATTGGCCTGTAGGGGGCGTGTTAGCTGGCACTCTCTGGCTTTAAGAGGGAGTTGAGGTAGATGGGCACAGATCCATCAAACAATATTGGCTGCTCCTTCTGTCTTTGTATCTTCAAATATTTTCTTCCCGTACGACCACAAAAGCGAGCTGGTGTGTGCTTTCAAAATGGTGGAAACGACTGGATTGGATTTCTTTTCCCTCCACTCACCTCTGGTTGCTCTCGGTGCTGGTGAACTGGGAACAAGTTAGCAACGGCACCGGGTCCCAGCGTGGCCAGGAGGGCACTTCTGCTGTCCACAGCCCTGGCCTTCTGCCAGACCACCACCTGGAGGGAGATAAAACCTGTCACCAGTCTACACTCTATCAGCACACTGCCACCATATCCACACTCCAAACCTCCTGTTCGCACAATTATGGGAGATTAAAAAGGTTTGGTATCTTGGATTATTTTTACAAGAGCTACCATAAGAAAAAACAAGCGATTTAAATTGCTCTCCAAGAAGGTGGATTTATCTCTAAATGTTTTTTTAAAAAGTTGAGACAATCCATGATGGAATTCATGTGAAAAACAAAAACCCACGATAAAAAAAATACTACTAATAATAATATAATAAATAAAAATCTTATCTCCCTAGTTGCAGGATGCTTTGGTCTTTCTCTTCTCCCCTGACAATCCAAACAGCTTTTTTCTTTTTTAAGTGAAGCCATGGCGTTGTGTGCCTGCCTCGTGCGCTGCACCGCCTGCACACTGAGGCGCAAAAATAGGCAGAGAGAGCCAAAATGTTTACAGGACATCTTTGTGTGAACGTGTGTTTGTTTGAAAGGATGCGCCGATACGAAATGCAACTAAAAAAGGCAACAGGAAAGGATTCCAGGGCCCATCAGAACAGTTTTCATTCCTCTGAACTGACCAAACGAGGCCTGTCTTTAGGTTTTACTTGCCCTGACAACAGCTTTTAACGCAGCTTTTAAAAACCATTATCACCTCCTATTATATCATAGAAGTAATTGTAACATTGGTAGTATCAATCTGCCATCAAGGCCAGCATTTGATACAACTTATTACAGTTTAAAATGATTTTTTACATGGTAGGGATTCCTTATCCTTCCAATTCAAATGACTGATTCTTTACATTTTTTTATTTTTTAAGTTGAGACCATCCATTCATGTGAAAAACAAAACCTATGCTATTCGATCTCCGCCTGCCGTTGTGTGTTTTGGGCCTATCTGCCTTCCGAGTCGTTTTCAGCATTTGAAGATCAGCTCCTCTGGGTCGACATCAGCCGGTTAACTCTGTCCCTGTTAGAGTGACCGGCTCGTGGAAGCAGTCTGCTGCCACCTGATCGACTTGTGTTCACAGCTTAAGTACGGCCTGTTCGACTCACAGCGAGAGCCTCTTCATGCAGATGTCTCACTCATGGATGACCAGATGTGGACCGACCCTTTGTCGTTTCCTGGTCACAAACCAGCTAATTTGGACCGACAAAGAGTCGGTCCACATCTGTTAACAAAAAACGTTTTGATGTTAACTTGAATTTGCTGAGAATGGGTCTCTGCATGATCGTCCTGATTTAGGACTACTACTCTTCCCTATATACCTGTTTGTTGAACGTGTTTTGGTAACATCTGGGAAATGCCCGATGTATTTTGAATGCAGCTGTAATTCTGCTGATAATTAATGGATGTTAATAACCACTGACGTTAGGTTCCCAAAGTGAAAAAGAGTGGCATATGATACACTGCTTTGGTATGCATGCTGGCTCTGTTTAGGAAAGCTTCTGTTGTCAAAGACGTCACCCAACAATCAAGTAGTTATTTGTTTCCATTTGCTAACAGAATAGTTTGGTCATTTGCACCGCTCAGAGAAACTTACTGATTTTTTCCATTGTTTTTTTTTGTTTGTTTTTTTCTCCTAATGGAGCCTGGACCAGGTAGCAATATAAATGAATTGTTCATGACACGCTCTTTTTGTCATTTAGACACACAGATTTACAAAGAACGGCCGCTCTTTACACTGTCTGAAAGTCGCTACAAACGTTTCAGAGTTCTCTCCATGCTGACAAATACAGACTGCGTGTCCACATTTAAGATACTGTACGTTAAAAAGTCATCAGCAATGGAATAGACTTATTTAGCACTTTTCATTTGCACCTCCACACTCATAAAGCACAACATGGTTTATACCATTTTAAATGTCAATAACAGATTTTTGTACCCAAGTAGTAAATTCTTAAGTAAGTTAAAGTTTATTCTAAAAGGTGGTAACTATATCAAATCCAGCACATGGTCCTGGGTTTGTCACTCTGTCCTGTATTTACTTAATAAACGTTTTATTCAGTAATGCAATTTGAAGTTGGATATTTTTTTACTAGACATATGTAGATACAGGGTGAAAATGCATTCCTATGTCATGCCTTTTCATTTTTTGGTTATATATCTTTTATCCAATTAGTAACTAACTGTCAGTGGGTACAAGCTTTAGGCGTTAACTTACATGTTTAACTTACTTTTATGTTGAATTAGCTGCCAAACAGAAAAACAGCTTTTTAAAACTGTGAAACCAGTGCAGTTAATTGGAAATTGGATAAACTTTGCAGACCCTTAAAGGCTTAGATTTTTGTTGTTCTGTGTTATTTTGCTGAATCTGCTTTTGTAACATCTTGACATTTTGAAATCTAATTTTACATGTTTGCTCTTTACATTAAGAGACTCATCTACAAAAGGATTCATCTGAAAATCAATGAGGACATCTAGTGGTTTCAGTTTACAATGCACGTTGTACAACCCTGGTCTTAAATAAAGCGGAATGTAGGTAACAGTTGGCTATTTCTTTTCTTTTGCTTGAAAAGTTACCATCAAATCTTTGGAATGTCCTGGGTTTTGTTAAATAGTAGCTGTGTGATTAAAGGCAGACTTCCAACTGCCTTTTTTTTTTAAAAGGGCAAAAATAATAATGTTAATAATAACAGTAAATTATATAAATAATATAAACAGAAGAGCCAACCCTGTTTTTACTGTAACGGTTTTCAGTGGTTGCAAGGTTGCACTGTGAAAAAAGAAAGTTGTATTTTTTCTTTATAAAAATAAATACTGTAGTCTTATTTATCTTGAATAAAATAAAGCTGCAACATCAGTGTGCTCTCAGTTTACACGGAAGAGAGTGATGCAAATAATATTAAAAAGTGATTATAATTCACACTGTTTTACAAATAAGAAAACCCACTGCAAAATTCAGTTTTCTTGAAGAAAAGTGGCTTTTGAACACAGTAAATTGAACACTGAAGTGAATTTACAGACCTTGTTATGAACCAGCACGAGTCTCAGCTCAGGTTTTACGATGGCGAAGGCCATGAGCAGGTCCTGCACTTTCTTTAGTTCCTCTTTGCACCTCTTTGTGGAGGAGTAGTACTGCCTTCTCACAGGAAGATTCTTGAAAAGTTTCATTACACTCACAGATGTACCTAAAGGAAATGAAACGGTGGATGATTTATTTTTGGAAAAGTACGCTTTTCCAGCAAACCGGCTGACCTTCCCTTTCTGTACATCATATAGCTACAACCTGGTGAATGTGTGTTTTCTCTAGGATTGTATTCGCAACCTCCCATCATATCTGCACCTTTTTTAATCTCTTTTTACAAGCATTTAGGGGTCTTTGTACTTTTCAATAAGGGACAACTTTTTTATTTTCCACTTTTAAGCCTGCAGTTCTTTACATCTGTTTGTAACAATGTAAAAAATGTAAATTGTTACATTTGTATCACAGCAAAAACTGCACAATCCAGTGCCATCCATCCATCTTCAACCACCTTTTTTACTTTAATTTGCATTACAGTTCTAATGAATTTTTGGTTATTATTTCCCTATAATTTTTTTTTTTTTTTTTTCCCCCTATAATTTGACAAGAAATAAAAGGAAAGTGCGTCAAGAACATAAATCACCTGTTTCCACCGACGGCCTTTTCTTTGTTGGAAGAATTTGGTTTGGAAATAAATAAAAAGGCCGTGACACACACAGTCACTCCCAGGGGTAATTTAACGGAAACGGGGCTAACCCCCACAAAACCATGTTGCCTAGAATCCAATGACATACCAATAAACTATTGCAAAGTGTAGATTATTGTCTGTGCTACCTGTTAAAAACAGCTGGAAATCTTACAGTGACAGAGTAACTCTTTAGCACATTTAAAACAGAATATCTTTCATTTCAAGAGAAAAAATCAGGTTAAAAAATCTATCTCTTGCTCAGGTTATTGATTACATCTCTAATAAAATGTCAGTGTCTTGCCTTGACCCAGGTGAGATGGCTTCTGAGAAAGTATTTTCCCCGTAAAGTCGAGCATGTACTGGGTGCTGATGTCGTCTTCTTCTGTCTTTGTTGTTACAGAAACCTGAAGGGAAACAACCAAAGCGAGGAGTCAATTGACCCAGTTTTGTATATCGTACGCAAAAAGGACTATATCTAAATAGAGTCTAATCTATCAGAAATTAATAAGCCTGCCATCATAAATAAATCTGAGCTTTTGCCACTGACATGTCTTAACTCTGCTTCATTGCCCCCCCCCCCCCTCCATCATAGAATGATCAAAACAGTTTTCACCTCTGCCACGGCACAGATGGAGCCCATTGCCTCCCCCCTGAAGCCGTAGGTTTCCAAATGCTCCAGATCTTCGTGGCTGCAGATCTTGGAGGTGAAATGCCTCACGGCCATCACGGGAGTATCCGCAGCTTTGATTCCATGGCCATTGTCCCGCACTTCGATCCGGTCCAAGCCAAAGTTCTCCTTCAAAGAGTAAATCAATGCATGAATTTGACAGAAAATGCAACAGCAGCTTAGAATCACATCTTTGTTGAGGTTTATAGATTTAAATAGACTTTGTTGAGCTACATTACGTATTTTCCCAACTATTAAAAACTAGTGCTTTCAAATACAAGATTTATTTTGGTAAAAACAAAGTCACCAGAAGCCATCATCAAGGGACTGTACCAGTTTGATATCGATGCTTGAAGCGCCTGCGTCCAAGGAATTTTCTGTCAGCTCTTTGACAACATTCACCACAGAAGTGATGACCTGGGAGCTGGAGAGCAGCCGGACAGTTTCAACTGGCAGTTGCTTCATGACTCCAGATGTGTGCTGAAAGAAAAAAAAAGTCAAATATTGTCCCATTGTGTATTGTTAACTACAGATGAACATGATGGGGATCAGGCTTTCATGACCGAAAGTGGCTTATATTAGTAAATAAGTCCATGACATGGAAGGCAAACCTTCTGCAGCACACATATGCAAGTTAAAAACAAACAAACAACTAACCTCCTAACTAATCTGTTTTCAGCTATGAGATTTTAAAATGAGCTGTTTACATACATTAGCCTCTATGCTAACATGCATCACAATAAACCACAAAGAACTAGCCGCAGAACTGTGACTGATAATGACTTTATGTCATTATTTAAGGACGTCTATATCAATGGAAATGATTTGGTGAAGTTTCAAATTAACACGATTATATAGCAAAACGTGACATCCAGCTATCTTTATTAAGTATTTTAAATGGCAATCCCTCTCGCGACACTGAGCACGTTACAGCATTGTTACAGAATGGGGTGTCATTGTAAGAGGAAACAGCAGATGTGTCTTACTTCAGTAACACAAACTACAACAACCAAATAATGACACCATGTTTAAGAGGCTGGAACAGGGCTACAGTACGTTGACTTTACAAATACACGCCAATAGCTGTGCAGCTTACACGAGCGTCTCGTTCTCATTAGTTTACATCGATATTAAAAAAGAATATCTGAAACTCGTTAGTTGTGCAAACAAAGCAAATCCATACACTATCCAGGCCACTCTTCCAGGGTGTAGCTTTCTAATCCTCATAAACAACAAACACGAGCCAAACGCCGGAAACGGGTTGATTCCCGCCCCCGATATCAAACGGTGATTGGTTAGAAATTACACGAGGGCGGGTCTCAAATGCATACTATGGGTAAATGTGTCCTGAGTTTAAGCTAACGGGTACATTTGCTGCAGGATTTGTTGAAAACCTTTCACTATTTTCACTTAAAAGTCAACCAATATTTATTTACTGCTAACTCTAAACGTATAAAGTGCTAATTTAAGCACTTAAATCTGCATTATGTAAGTCATTTACGGCACTGTGTAGCCTGAGAAGTCAAACGGAGGATTAAAGACAACACACTTAAAGACTCCACTCCACGTCAACTTCCGCCAGAGCCAGACTGCACCGAGCTCAGCTGTCTGCACCTTGGAGTTGAGGACAAGAAGAGGATAAACCAATTCTCTCCGTAGTAGTTTGTTTGTGAATTTAACTTCACTGCTCGCTGCAACCTGTAAGTTTGAATTATGGTTCCTGGCCTGTTTCATGTCACACTTTAATGACGTACATTTACTTCTGGGGACTTCTTTACGTAACGACGCTGACCAACTTGTTTTTAAATAGTTACGAATTGGGCCCGACTATGCACTGGAACCAAGTTAAATGTACAAGGTAGTCAAACATGCAAGCTCAATAATAAGAGAATGCTAGGCGTATAGGCATATACTGTATATATATATTTATGTCTGTATATCTATGTACTTGCAATTCTCACTTGCAGTTATGCATTAGATAATCCATCTTAAATGGGAAAATAAACACAATCAAGTTAAGTTTAGAAGGTTGTCAAATATACAAGTTCAGTAATAAGAGAATGGTAGCCGTATAAGGAGAGATTTTTATATATATAGATGTGTGTGTGTTTTTCACTTGCTACTATGCATTAGATAATGTAACTTAAATGGGTAAATTGACAGAATTACAGCCTAAAGTCACTTTGTACTGTTCACTTTTGGAGGACTGCAACACAAACGTTTGGCCTTTGTCTTTAATCCATTTTGGCAGTTGAAAGTGTGCCAGAGGACAAAGTTCAGCGAGATTGCACCAGGTTTTTTTTTTTCTTTCTTATCACATTTGGACTGCAAGAGAAAGAGGTTCTTCATCTGGACTTTTGACGACAGCTAGATTTTTACACTCCAACTATGCCATGTGTTAAATTGCATGGCTACACATTTGCTGTAAAAACAAAGGATCTAATGACTGAATATTCAGCATCTTATTTGGGATTGCTATTAAGTGCCTTTAGAATTAACTCTGTAGCTCCAGTGGAAACTCTAGGCAAAAAAATATGCCTCTCCCCCACTGACAATGGGGATATGCTCCCTCTCCCCTGTTACCCTACCAGGAATAAGAAGATCAGAATGGATTGATGGGCACTAAACGGATATGTTGTGACACTGTAAATGTCTTTTTCTGTCCGCAGACCAGGATGAATGTGGGTGTGGCACACAGCGAGGTGAACCCAAACACTCGAGTGATGAACAGTCGAGGGATTTGGCTGACCTATGCGCTAGGAGTTTGTATACTCCATGTTGTGCTTCTGAGCATCCCCTTCTTCAGCGTGCCCGTGGTGTGGACCCTAACCAACGTCATACACAACTTAGTAAGTGTATCTCTCTCATGTGTGAGCGTTTAGAGATATGATCTGTTTTTTGCAAACTGTCCTTATGGCTCCCCTGTGTGCGGACATTTCTCATTTCTCCACATGTGAAGTCTGGGCAGAACACCAACCTTTCATTGTCGCGTGGTTCCTCTAAAAAAAAAAGGACCCAAGTTAGATGTGGATGACATCACTCGCTCGTGTAAAGCGGTTTACTTGGATTGTGCACAGCCGATACAGAAGGCTATTAACAGAAATAGCCAAGGTCAACTATAGCCTATTGTTTCGTACCACAATACAGCAGTGGTGGGCTGATCATACCTTGGCTCTATGGCATTGTTTTAGTTATATCCCCTCTCTCTTTGGCCATGCAGAATTTCCATCGAGTTACAATGTTGGGCCGATACACTAATGGACCATTAGTCTTTTACAACACGGCCAGTTTGAGGTGTAATAAGGACATAGTTTAAACAAAGGCCTCTTATCAATATTGTTAATATTAATAATGGCTTAATGGTTTATACTTGGTTTGATCTATTTCCTTTTTTTAGGTCATGTAGCAACTCAGATTGGGAGGGTTTTAATCTCAGAATTTAAGTTTTTGAGCAAAGTCTAAACATAGACTATGATAAATACAACACACAGACCATAAATAAATGTATTATGAGCATACCAATGTCAGTTAGTCAAACCTAAATGGCCTTTAACGCCCACCTGTATAACTTTTTTATTTTGTCAACTTTGTTTATTATGTAAAAACCAAAAATGAAGAGGAAAATCCAACAGCTTTTCAACTTGCTGAGGCTGCTGATATAGTTTTATTGTTTGCGTCTTTAAATCAGCATGGTGTTGACGGTTCTTCTCTTGGCCTGGCAGGGAATGTACGTCTTCATGCATGCAGTGAAAGGTACCCCGTTTGAGACGCCGGACCAGGGAAAGGCCAGACTCCTCACTCACTGGGAGCAGCTCGACTATGGCGTGCAGTTCACCTCATCTAGAAAGTTCTTCACCATTTCCCCAATTATTCTGTATGTATGAGGAGCTCCTGTGCAAATAACGAATAATAATGACTGGTTTTTCCACCAGTTTTTCCACCAGTTTCTTTGATTTAAATGTGTTTTTTTTCAGTTGACCTCTTTTTAATGTATTTTTTTGTTTTGTTTTTTACAGATACTTCCTGGCAAGTTTCTACACCAAATATGACACAACGCACTTTGTTATCAACACTGCCTCACTTTTGAGCGTCCTGATCCCCAAACTGCCACAGCTGCACGGAGTGAGGATTTTTGGCATCAACAAGTATTAATTTATTGTAAATGCTCTGCCTCTGGGCAGTAGGAGCTAATTCCCGGGTAGTGTGTACCAGTTCACACAGTCTGTGTGAGGGCCACCGTTTCATACACACACACTTTCTACATACGTACGTGTGTATTATAAATAGGAGTTTATAGAAGACAGCATGCCATATGCATTAGCTAACTTAAGTATTTAATTATGTGTTTTTGACCTGCTTGGACCTGGGCTGGCCTAGGCATCAGTGAAGCTTTTGGTTTAATTTGTTTTCCTTCCTTTTTGCCCTCTGTTCACACATCGGCATAACCTCGAAGTATTGTAGTCACACGGATGTTCCAGTGAAAGATGTTTACTTTCTAAAGGTAGGAGCCTGTGGCTCAATCTTTATTGGTACTCATTTTCAAATGGGTGTCAAAAAGCTAAGCTGTGTGAAGAATAGAATCGTATTCTTAACGTGCGTGATTTCCTTGATATGTGAATTTATTGGTCATTTGTATTTCAATCAGAAAGACGGAGACGGGCTTGTTTCGGTGTCGTTTTTGTGGATGTGTGTAGGAATAGGACGTGTTGTGAGGATAAGTGTTTACTGACAGAGGTGTTGTTTTGTGATTCAGCTTTATGTAGCTGCTCCCTTAAAGTGACCTTTCGCTATAATCAAAGCAGCCAGTTCTGCTTCGGTTTGTCACAGCTAATAGTGTTCTTTTTTTTTTTTTTATCCCATTAAATACGTTTTTGCCCTCGCATCTTATTCCATCTCATTACTGGTTTTTGGATTAGCAAAAGCAATTGTTTAGTTTTGGATTTTTCTGATTCGTTGCTCAAATGAAAAATGAAAATGCAAATCTGAGGATTGGGACTGTCCGAGGACTGAAACGGGATTCAAAGAAGTTTTACAAAACGCAAACAGATGTATGTGTGATTTTTAGCGGAGTGGTTTAAAGCTGAATATCTCATCCCAGGTGACAAATCCTCATTTTTAACATGAATCCACGGTCTTAAAAACTTTATTCAAAATAAGAAGTTATCGGATATGTCCAGTTGTTTTTCCCATAGTTTGATATCGGTCAACATTTCTCCCCCTCTTCCTTGTCAGTTCTGATCAGGTGGTCCGCGCGGTTAAGATCCTCACACTGCTTACTCAGCACCCCGCTGTACACCTGAAAGCGATGATTTAGGTCTTTCTGCGTGTGGATTTTCAGCTCGGTGCCCAGCGCCCCGTCGGCGGCGGCGGCCCCGTAGAAAACGCGCCCGATGCGGGAGTGCACCAGCGCCATGGCGCACATGAGGCAGGGCTCCCTGGTCACGTACAGGTCGTAGCCCGTGCATAAGTAGGGCTGGCCGCTGCTTTTGGGGCCGGACGCGGGGTCAAAGGTCCCCGGGACGGGAGTGAAGCGGCACGCCGCGTAGCGGTCAAAGCTGTAGAACCCCCCGCCCTGGCCCCGGGCCACCAGGTCCACGCACACCATGACGGCGTGGAGCAGCGGGTGCTGGCCTCTGCAGTCGTGGCCCACCGCGATGACCCTCTCCTCCTCGGGGTCCACCACCACGGCCCCCACGGCCTCCATCCCCAGCCCCCCCGCGGCCTGAGCCGCCTCCAGGGCGGACGCCATGTACGCCTGCATCCTGGCTCTCTGACCGGGGCTGAACAGCTCTCCCCTCAAGGCCACCGTGATCCGTTTGTCCTCGTGGAAGGACGTGGGCCAGCAGCGGCTGGCCAGCTCGAACTGGGGGCGGGTCAGCGGGGGGCGCGCGGGGACGCTGACCACAAAGGGCTCCCCCAGCCCTTCCCACCTGGCTCCATCAGAGGGCAGCGGGGAGTCTCCGTCCCCCGCCTCACTGACCAGACACAGCAGGACCTCCAGGGCGTGAGCGCCGGCCGCCCCCCCGCTGGCCCGCACCCTCTTGAGGTGCGGAAGGCCGGTCAGCGGGTAGAGGCCGCTCAGCTCTTTCACGAGTCTGGACGTCTGTCTCTTGTCGGTGATGGGCGCCGCGAAGGCCTCCAGCAGCTCCACCTCCTGCGACTGCGCGTCCGACAGCACTGGACGGGCCACCCAGGAGTCCACTGCCCACGCACAGGACTTCCGGCGCTTCGGCTCCGGCTCCATCGTTTTTCCCTTCTTCCTGCCATCACATTTCAGCACATGATGAGAAAACCTCGCAGTCGGTTTGGACAGAGATCTATATGAAGTGACAGCTTTCAAACAAGAGACCTTTACGTATTTTCACTCGTATACTTACTTACTTTTATCTAAAAAGCACAAAAAACAAAGACTTTAATGATTTACACACTTTTTTTTTTTGGGTGAAGCATCATTCAGCTTTATCTCTTTATAACCTTAACAGACTTTGGGCCTGAAATTATTCTCTTCTGTTAACACGACCACCATTTTCTAATTTCAGCTTAATAAACTGGACACACTTAAAGTTAACAGAGCAAAAAAACTGATTCAGAGCGACACATTTCCTCTCAACAGCTTGTTTTTCTTAGACTTTGTTTTATTGATCACAGATCAGCTTATTAAAGCAACACCAGCTATGCTAGATCATTTCTGGATGATTCTAAGTACATTTTTGGCGCATTAAAGAAATTCAGATCGGACTCTGTAATACAGTTTATACTGTAAATACTCAAATCAAGAACTGATGCATATCATTCATTAACTTTCCAAACTTAGCAATACATAAAAAGTGCTCAACCTTATTTAATAAACCTTTTCCACCAGTTTAGATTACAACCACATACATACTGCATTTGATAACCAGGTGAGCCATTTGCTCCAATTGTATCATATTAGGGAACAGAAATATTCAAAAGCTAAAGGATATTTCTGATATTTAGAGTCAGTTGGCCCCTCTGGTCCAGCCCTCCGGCTCGTCCCACCGGTGTGGTCAGCCCTCACTTCCTCCCCAGCACCAGCTTGGTCTTCATAACTTTGGGGACGTATCTTATTGTGAGCGACACTCTGGTGCCCCGGGTCAGCGTCTCCCCCGGCCGGGCCTGGTCGGCGGGCAGGTTGACCACCCTTTCGGTCAGCGTGTCCCGGGCGCTGGCCTGGATGCCGTGCAGGAGGCGCGTGTACACGTCGTCCTGCAGGACCAGGAGGCTCCGCGGCCTGACCAGGATGGAGAACAGGTGGCGGCTGGCCTCCGTCTGCAGCGCCCCCTCCTCCTCCTCCTCCTCAGAGCTGTCCAGAGGCCTGTAGAAGTCCAGCAGCGTGTGAGAGCCCAGGCTGACCGTGGTGACCGTGGGGTGGTACAGAGGGCCGTCCTCGTGGGGCATTATCCCCTCGCCCTGTTTGTACTCGTTCACCAAGACATGGTTGGCCGTTTTCCCACCGAAGGCTCCAAGATGGGATACTTTCTCACAGTACGTCTGAAGCCAGCCTGGGATGTTTTCCGCCAGCATGCCTTTAGGATGCGGTAAGCCTCCCCAGTTCTGAAGCCTTCTGCCAGAAAGCTGTGTCCATTTAGTTTTTGGAGACTTATAAACCTGCTGCAAAAGGTAGCACTCCTCCTCTTCTGATATAAAATCTGGGATGTAATACACTGTTTGGGGAGCATCCCTCACGACAAACCGCTTCAATTCTTCCGAAATACAAGTGGGGTGTTCCATGCCTCCTTTAGGAAAATTCATATGAAATCTTTATTAATATCAAGTTAAAAAGTACAACAGTTAAACGCAACCGGAAGGACATTTTTTCATCAAAACTTCTTCAGTACAGACTACAGCAAGTTCACACTATACCCACGAAATGACCACTGGTTTGCTTATTTGAATTGAAAAGCAACATGCCAGTCTCTAGTAAACGTTCCAGGCAGGGGAACTACATGGCGCTTTCAGAGCTACATGGATGAGACTGACGAGGGCAGCAGTCTACCACACGGAAGAGGATCCTTTCTTTTAACGTACAACAAACACCACCGATTCAAGACCAAAAGGTGAAAAAAATAAAAATATATACACTAAGTGGAAACAATGAAAGATGGTTCATTTACCTCTTTTTTAAGACTTTTTCGGTGAAAACGACGTTTATTTAGACAGCAAATCCACTTTCTTCCATGCTGGTGTCACACACTAACATGCTCGTACTGAAACGATAGATATTTTATTATAGATCCATGTGCCACTTTTCGAATGAATTCTCCGGTTATTTTTTTTTTGTAAAGCTATGCATTATACAGAAATGAAATTAGCCATATTTTCTTATATCCAAGCATTTTATTTAAGCATTTAACTTGCACATGACATTTACAAAACATTTACCGTCAACGGATACATTTAAATGTGACACTCTCAGATGAAAAATGGAGAAACACACAGAAAGTCCTTGCCCCCTGTCAACTTCAGGTGCTTTTTTGTTCTCCGTCACGCTAACATCTCTCTTAAATCTATTTTAATTTATGTATCTGGGGTCAAACTGATATTACACAAAATTTTTCATACAACTTTTCAACCAAGAGGTGGAAGTTTCCGATATAAGCATGTTCTACACGCAAGCAAAGGCGTTACAGAGACTCCTGCGGTGTAAACACACGTTTGGTTCCACTCTAAAGTCTAGAAAGGCCTCCAGCTCTAGACTCGTTTTAGGCATTGAGACAAGCTGTGACGACACTGGAGCTGCCGTGCTGGACGAGACGGGGGCCATACTGGGGGAGTCTTTGCATTCCCAGAAAGAGGTCCATCTCAGGTGAGCTGGATTCAGAAGCAGGCCCTTGGTGTTGTCAGTGTTTTTCAACCTTTTTAGAACCAAGGTACATTTTTTCATTGAAAAAAATCTCGAGGCACACCACCAACCAAAAATGTTAAACAAATCTGTAGTAACTTATAGTAACACTATAGTTATTCTTATTCTATCTTATCTTAAGTGTCTTTAATAGGAATTAAATAAACACACTTTATATCATATTGCACTTAACATGTCCACTTCAATATGCAAAATTATATACAAAATCTAGTCATAATGAATTATTACATGATTACGCCACCAGTCACTAGTACAGCACAGACACTCAAAAATTATTTGCAGATAATTAATTCCTTATCAAAAAATCTTTTTAGATCAATTAGGTGAAATAGGATGATTTTCTCTGGCACACCTGACCATCACTCGCGGCACACTAGTGTGCCTAGGCACAGTGGTTGAAAAACACTGTGCTAGACTTTGCTTCATTTTTTCACTTGCAAGGACTGGAGGCATCATCCCCACAGTAGCGCAGCAGCTGCACAGAGAACACATCGAGCGGGTGGTCCAGGAGGCTTTGGGGAGGAGCGGCGTGACCCCGGGTCAGCTTTCGGCCGTGGCCACCACGGTGAAGCCAGGACTGGCCTTGAGCCTGGCCATCGGTCTGGACTTCAGCCGGAGGTTCGTGCGGCGGAACGACAAGCCGTTTATTCCCATCCACCACATGGAGGCCCACGCTCTGACCGTCCGGATGCTCCGGCCCGTCGCTTTCCCCTTCCTGGTCCTGCTCATTTCCGGTGGTCACTCCCTTCTGGCCGTGGCTCGGGGCGTGGACGACTTTCTGCTTCTGGGTCACACGTTGGACGAGGCTCCCGGGGACACGCTGGATAAAGTAAGGCCTCTGGACCTCAGATGTGGCCCCTGATGTCTCGTCCCGCTGACGACCGGCCGGTTTCGGTTTTTGTCTCCTCACAGGTGGCCAGACGTCTGTCCCTCATAAAACACCCCCGGTGCTCCACCCTGAGCGGAGGACAAGCCATAGAGCTCCTGGCGAAAGGCGGAGACAGGACCAAGTTCCCTTTCAGGACGCCCATGGGCCAAACCTACGACTGCTGCTTCTTATTTGCTGGACTTCGGAATCAAATCACAATGACGATAAAGAAAAAGGAGGCAGAGGAAGGTATGAAATGGTACGTTTTTCCTCGATCCCAGCCGTAATGGGAGCTGACAGTGAGCCTTCCCCTCCAGGTGTGGAGCCGGGAGCCGTTCTGTCGTGTGTTGAGGACATGGCAGCTGCAGCTCAGCACTCGGTGGCCTCTCACCTCGCCAAGCGCACGCACCGGGCCATCCTGTTCTGCAAAGCCCAGGGCCTGCTGCCGGAAAACAGTCCGGCTCTGGTGAGGGGGCTACTTCTTGTGTTTCTGTCATTCCCGATTCATTCCCCAAAACGAGTCTTCTCAATTCTGGGAACATTCCGATGTGTCATCGAAGTCATCGAGGTCGACAAAAATAACCTTATTTAAGATATTTGTACCTTTTCATTTATATATTTAGGGAAATTATACAATATTGCATTTTCATTGGGTGTACAAAATTATGGGAATGATAGCTACAAGCATTCACACATTAAAACCTGTTATTAAACCCTTGTTTCCTGACATAATCCTCCCAAGTAAAATATTTACCACCTTTCTGAGCATTATCACAAAAGTAGGATCAGCTAAACGTAATATTTGTAATAAAGTTTAACCTTTTGAAGCCTGCTAAATGTTCCCATGGGTCTGCTTCTAACTGAAAACCCGGTTTTGGATGTTTTCCCCTTAATTGCTAAACGATGGAGCAAAGCTAATGGTGACAAATACAGAAAATCTGAAATCCATTTTGAAGCCTTAATGCAAATTTGCTAGCAAAGATGCTTTTGAGGAAGCCTCAAAGGGGCTTCAGGTGGAATTCTGTAAAGAACCAGTGACCAAATGTTTAACTTTCCATCTCATTTTGTGGCAAAAACAGATTCTGAGGCATTAAGTTAGTGCTGGGAATATTTGCACTGCACTATTCTAACAGTTCTTCCCTTTAAGTTGGATCATTTCGTATACGGATGTGTGGATTTTACCAGTATTTCTTTTCCAGGTGTTGTCTGGAGGAGTTGCAAGCAACCAGTACATCCGCAAGGCTCTGACCATCATCACCGAGGCGACGGGACTCCAGCTGCTCTGCCCCCCCCCCAAACTCTGCACCGACAACGGGGTGATGATCGCATGGTGGGTGTGCGGCCAGTCGGGACGTTTGCGTTCACTTTTAAGCTTTTATCCAAGCTTTTATACAAGGATACATGAGAATCAAGTACATTTTGGGCACGAATTTACAAAAACAATGCTAATATCAAGTGTTTTCCAGAGTTGAGGAGCAGATCTTTAGGTGTGTGCGTCTTCAGGTGTGATCAATAGAGGGATTTGAACAGCTCATTTGGTTTGTGTGTGACTGTCGCTGTCAGGAATGGCGTGGAGCGTTTGCGGGAGGGAAAAGGGATACTCTCCCCAGATGTGGATGTCTCCTATGAGCCCAAGTGAGTGCACGTTTGAGGACACGATGCCACTAAAAACCTCAGATGTGTCATTTTTAGATGTCATTCCCGTCTATCTGTTTGAGGAGCAGGTTAACTGGCTAACGCCCATTGTGTTGTGTTGTGTTGTGTTGTGTTGTGTTGTGCTGTGTTGTGTTGTGTTGCAGGGCACCGCTGGGTGTCGACATCTCTGCTGCTGTGAGGGCTGCAGCCATCAAGCTGCCACCAGTCAGGATCAAGATCCCCAACTGAGGGTGAAAGTGGACAAAGTCAAATATTCCTGCTATTTATTAATAAATGCTCTTATTTTAATTTTTTTAACAGTTTTTTTACAGTTACTGATTTCTGTCCCTCAATAGACTGGCCTCGACAATAAATGGTTAGTATTTATCACCTATTTTAAACAATTTTCTGCTTCTAAAGCAATTCCAAAATGGTTGTCCGACCCCTGTTAAACAGATGCCGGTCAGTCAGGAAAAATAAAGTCTGCCCTCTTAAAGTTCAAATTTATTCTGGTTCACTGCATATGGAAATTAAAAAGTTGCCCCAGAACAAACCTAAATATCCAATAATTTATACTTTGAATAGGCGGCCAAAGAAATGGTCAATCTGTGGAGTGTTCTGAGTCTGTCTGGGTTTTCTCCTTTTGGTCAAATATTTATACAGTGTAGGATTTCAGATGTTTTTTTTAATCTGAGGTTTCAAAACCTGCTACGAATATCAGTTCTAAAGAACGCCTCCTCAGCCTGATGGTCACATATAAAAAACGGTTTATTTGAAAAAAAAAGACAAATTCCATCAGAGGTGACCGAGATCCAGGTTTGATGACCCCTCAATCCAAAGTGTGTGTGTGTTGAATTGTTAATGATTGGTTACATCAAAACATTTCAGATTAGATTTCTACAATCTTTAGATGTGTTTTTAAAATGACGATGACTGCTACGGGGCAGAAGAATTAAGGAGAAAGTAGGAAAGGCTGACTTTGGTGTTTATGCTTATTCCAAACCGCTTTCCCACATTCAGACAGCAAAGTTCCAGTTTGGCAGCCACAGATTCCAACACATTGTGTCCTCTAAAACGAAACAATGAAAGAAAAACACAAACTAAACTAAAGTTCTTCTAATGTTCACCCACAGATACACACAACAGAATTCCCTTTGCACCAGTAAAACGAAGCATTTACAAAGAAATGAACCAGTAACAATGACCAAAGCAGAGGGGGATTACTCATTTGGTAGCTTCCACAGATCGAAAACAAATTCCAGACTTGGATGGAGTGATCATCTGGAGAACAGAACTAAATAAAGAAGTGGTAAGACATGTGAACAAGAAGTGGTCTGACTTATTAAAATCACACAACAACAAATAGCCGACAGCAGAAGAGTCTCTGTGTTGGGAAAATTCCCTCTGGTTTCATTCTTTCTTTTTATTTTACCTTTATGTGAAACTAGGTAAACTACCGAGAAACAGCTTTAGCTTCCCGCGAGGTTAAAGTTCATCATGTTGAAAGATGTTGTACTCCTTTGGACTGATCTGCCCGTCTCTGTCGTGGTCGTTCTTGCGGAAAATGTCGTCGATCATCTTCTCGTAGAAGGGGTCGTCGCGGGGCTTCCCTCCTTTTTCATACTCCAGTTTCAAGTATTCTTTAACCTGGAAATGAGCAGAAAAAAATTAATCACATGCCAGGTCCTTATACTTTCGTACCTGGATCCCAGCATAATTACATGTCCTTATAAAGTCAACTTTTTATTGTTACATTTGGCTGTTATACTGTTATTTATATTAAAAAATGTTTTAAAAAGTTGGCCAAAATTACCATATAAATGTAAGTGAAACTAAGTGGGTAATAAGGCTTAAAATGAATACATAGAGGTGGTAAAAACAGGCCGAATCAGAACACGTTTTTAAATATAAACTGGTCTCAGTCCTCGGATCAACACTTCTTACCTTTACAATTGGACAAAGCCGTTTTTAAGTTTTGGGAATGTACCCAAAAAGGTGTTTTCTGTTTTTTCATGTTATGCTTTTGGGCTGTTTTAAAAAATTCAAGGATCTCCACTTAAGTGGCAACACTAGTTGAATAAGAAAGACTATTTTATTCATCAAGTTAATCTAGCCCCTTCAACCTATATCGATTTGGTCCATTAAATTTACGCCATAGGTCTTTAAAACCTGAAAAAAAGCATTTAGGACCCTTTACTCCCTCCAGGCAGAAAATTGGTTGGAGCAGTAGATCCATTGCCTCGGTCTGGTTAAGGAGAGCAAGGGGACGCCAAATTAAAGACAATCAGGAAAATAAATGTTGCTTTTTTTGTCCGAATACAAATTTCCCTCTGACTTTTTCCGGTTCAATTAAATTAAACGTGTCTTTTCTCGCTACTTTGCATGTGTGTGATGGTTCTCAGCCTGGAAAAGGGGAATGACCTCGGGCTTGGTGAGACTTCGGTCCTTATCCAGGTCCATCCGCCCGAAGGCCTCCATGGTGCGAGGCCCCGTGGACACGGAGAGCACCTCCACCTCGAAGACCACCGTGGCATTCGGGGGCACCGGACCTGAGCGGGCGGGAGAAGACAAGCAGGGGTCAGCAAATCAGGCACAGCTGGATTCGGCTTGAATTGGGCTGCTCCGGGCACAGCTGGATCTGGATTGAATCGGGCTGCTCAACGGCAGCATCTCAAATCCGCTGCTTTCCTGTGGTTCCTGCCAGATGTTTAGCCACACTCACAGCTGTGGAGCTACACCGGATAAAACGGTGTCCGATCAAAAACTGTAAGATGGGCATTCTGGAGTAAACGGATAAAAAAAGGTAACAACCAGAAAGGGATTCCTCATGCAATGGCCAGGAGCTCGATTACGGCAAACTCATCATCTATCCATTATTGTAACAGCCTATTCCCTATTGGGGTCCCAGTGGGGAGAGGCGGGGTCACCCTGGACGGTCCTCCTGTCCATCACAGGGACACACAGAGACACACAAGGACCAACAACCACAAACACTCACACTAAGGGCAGTTTGGAGTCCAGCCAACCTAACATGCAGGTTTTTGGACGGTGGGAGGAAGCCGGAGAACCCGGAGAGAACCCACAGACACAGGAGAACATGCAGACTCCACCCAGAAAGGTCCTGGTTCCCCCGGGACTCCAACCCAGAACCCTCTGGTCCTGGT
>CAJRST010001113.1:17821256-17865910 GCA_907169785.1 Menidia menidia
TCTATCTATCTATCTATCTATCTATCTATCTATCTATCTATCTATCTCAATCTCTTATCTCTGAGTATCTCATCTGTCTCGCTTATCTCTCTCCATTATCTATCTCTCTTATCTCTCTCACTTCTCTATCTCTCTTATCTCTCTCTTATCTATCTATATCTCTAGATATGGAGATACTTAGATTTTTTAAAACATTTTTGTTTTCCTTATTCTATCTTAGGCGCTTAAAGCCACTGGACTTCGCAGTGGAGATCCCCGCCTGAAGGAGTGCATGGACAGCCTCAAAGAGAGTTTGAAGAGGACTCCCGATGGTGTTACACTCGATAGGCACCTGTTTAAGAAGTAAAGCTCGCCACGTTTCTGCTTGGTCGTTGAATCAGCGTCTTGTACTTTAGCTGACATTCTTAGGATGTGTTTCCAAAGAAATGTTAGCCCCCCAGTGCGTTTCCACACGCATACTTTAATAGACAAATCCAAACTTGATTTAAATGATAGTTTTCATTCCAGGACTCATTCCAGGGAAACCGCTAATTACCCCAGTGGAAATGAAAATACTTTGTCCTTTCAAAAGGGAAGGTCATTACACTGTAATGGCCAGCCCTACCCTTTGTTTGTTTTTCGTTTCGATTCTGCCCATCAGAACATTCCGAACTGTTCTGCGTGGGAACTCTTTAGTCTTCCTTCCGTTTTTTGAAAATGCATTTTGGAAAAAAACTGCAGATTTACTCGCCAGCCGTTGTTTACGTGATTGGTTTGCTGTGGGTGCTGTGCTTTGTGGTGTCGATCCAAACGATCACCGATCATCCAGAAATGATCTTTGATCGAGTGACCGAGTGTGTTATAAGATGCGTCTCCATCAAAGGCCGCCGTCGGCCTCCATTGAAGTTTGTCAGACTTCACAGTTTGGAACTTGGTTGACAAACTTTTCCTGCAGTTGCATGCAGTCACTGTATCTCAGCATGCTGTTTGTGGTTTATTCATCAGGTGTGTCCAGAGCAACATTGTCCTGCTCACACAGGCCTTCCGAAAGAAGTTTGTCATCCCCGACTTCCAGTCCTTCACCTCCCATATTGACGAGCTTTATGAGAATGCCAAAAAACTCACTGGAGGACAGGTGTGTCCTGATATCCATAACTTTATTTTTTTCTCTCACAGCGCATCACACTTATTGTTTACTGCTTACGGTTTTATTACTGTTGGGTGGCTGTGATTGGTGGTTGGCGGACGGGGGCTTTTAACCCTCAGCTTGAAATGGGGCACGCTGTTCCGTTTGTGCCAGTCACAAGCCCGGATACGTGTGAAAGGAGTGTTAGGAAGGGCATCCTGAACCAAACTTACAGTGCCAGTCAAAGTGGGCCTGCTGTGTCAGGCCCGGGTGGGAGAAACCCGGCAGGACAACAAGAGCCCACGCGTGCACTCGATTTGGCAACAGGAGGAACTGGGGGCTTGGGGGGAGAGGTGGGGATGATCTTTCCCATAAATAAGAATAAAGGCCTATAAGACAACTCAAAACTCAAAGAAAAGACCACACAACATGTCACCAAAGTATTCTCCCCAGCACATTCCTCTCTGATGGTCACCAGCTGGACGTGGACCACAGATGAACACATAAACTGGGACACAGAACGAGGCGTCAGACGGACCGCTAAACATTTCAACACCATGGTGACACTGTGTGATGGTTCTATTGGCACACCTGGAAGAACTAAATGGGAGAATTAAGAGGGGATCAGCTAGATTTCCAGGTTACTAAACAAGATTGTTCTTCCACTCACCAGCAAATGGATTTCTGCCTTTTGTTTGCTGCCTTCTCTGTGGTTGCTATTGGTAACCATGAAATAACATTGATCATCTGGCTCATTTGAAAAAACACTTATGTTCCTGAGGAGCTCTGCATCGACCATTTATGCTTGAAAGTGTATACTTGTAGTATAGATCCTAGCCAATCCTTTAGAAATGAGACCCTCAATAACCATTTCCTGGATAGTTAGAGTCAAGTTGGCCTAATTTATTCTCATTCAGCCGACGTGAAAGACATCAGTTTCAATATGATAAAGCTATATGTGGAATTTCAACAATGTCGATGTACAACAGGAAAGCCTTTACTCATTTTTCAGGTTTTCACCGTGTACTTTAGTACTCAGGAGAGAGAAGGTTAACGTAAAATGCCGCTGAAGACTGGAGGAGTCTGAGTGTTTTGCTCTCTCATGTGAACCATAGGATGTCCGCTGCGCTGGTCTTATCCATGCGTATTGTGTCAGTGCAGGGTGGCTCTCCGCCGAAGCCTGAGCCCCAGCGGATGCCAGCGGCGTAAGGGGAACCACTCCTGGGTTGTCACACTCTCCCCTCTGTCTTGACTCTCTTTCAGGTTGCGGACTACATACCCCAGCTTGCCAAATTCAGCCCTGACTTGTGGGCAGTCTCTCTCTGCACAGTCGATGGACAGAGGTAAAAATAATCATCAGCTTGGCATGGTATTATAGTTAGCAGCTAGATACACCCTGCTGGAGGTTCTGGAGTCACACTCATTTTGATGAAATATTTACTAAATTCCCTCCATTTGGCTCTTGAATATGTTTTTTTTTTTAAATAATATATTGTATCTATTTTTTATTGATACAAAGACACCGTCATATGTCTGATATTATGATTAGGTTCCATGTTTGTCATATTTTGTGTGGAAAAGCTCTTGAAGGCCTATTTATTCAAAAGCGTGAATGTTCGTTTCAGTTTGTAGGGATTTTACTTATACGTTTTTGTATTATTCTGTGAGCAGAAGGAACTGTACATGGGCCACCTCTCATCTCGATTTGCAGCCTAAATCTGAAATCTTTATTAAAAAAAAACTATACATTTAAGGTTAAAAAATTCAGATTTTAAGTATTTCAGTATATGCTCCATTAAGGTTCTATATACACTAAGACATTTGGAGCACTGGTCAAACAAAGTTTAGTGAAAGTAAAACTTTTTAAAGCTTTTTTCCTTCAAAATGTGTTATGGAGAGATTATGACATTATCCAGTCCACTGCAGGTTGTTGCAGCAGAGATGCCGTGTTTCATGTACATCGACCCCCATTTCTCAGAAACACAAAACTGGTGCAGATAGATAATAATCTGAAATGTTGTGTCAAGGTTTCATAAGGTGTTTCCTGAAGCCTCCCTTCTGATAGGTTGTTGTAGATTTCCATTCCAGCGTTTTTGTGGAAAATAAGTCATAAAGATAACAAAAGCTTGTTATATAGCTGCAATTGTCCGTGGCTTGAGTTTATTATTCTTCCTAATGACTCATAAAGTATGATGAGCATATTAATAAAGGCTTAATTATTACATAAGTCCTCATATTTGGGTTTTGCTCTTGTCATTTAAACTGCAGCTGCCTTAAACACTCTTGTGATGTTCTTTTTTTCCCTCTTTCTTATGTAGGCACACAGTGGGAGACACTAAGGTCCCATTCTGTCTCCAGTCTTGTGTCAAGCCCCTGAAGTACGCCGTGTCTGTTCATGATCATGGCACAGAGTATGTGCACAGTTTCATTGGGAAGGAGCCCAGTGGCCTCCGCTTTAATAAGCTCTTTCTGAATGATGATGGTAAGATTTTGGTGCCCCCCCCCCCCGTCCTCCACCTTTACTTTAATTTCTATTTAATAAAGAAATTAAGATATATATTGTTTTAAGTTTAAAAGCTAACCTAATCTTTGAGTTGATCAATGATCAGTGTGGTGTTCACTGGCTCACAGCCATTCAAAAGTCAGTATTTCTTACTTTTTCATCTTCATCTTGATATGATTTCAACTGTAGGATGTAATTGCATTCCTCTGCTATAAAAAAAATCCAACGCCTCCCCTGCAATCTGCAAATGTGCAATTTATTCAAACCGCAGGAAAGCCGTAGATCGTTTGTTAAAGAGGAATCTCTTACATCCGGTCTTTTTCTCCATGTCACCAGCATTGCCTCTCTGACTACTAGATGAGGATTTTTAGGGCTGAGGCCGGCTAAGTTGCTGCCCAGCACTCTAAAGGACAGTTGTATTGTTGTCAAAGTGAGAGTTTTCACAGGAAGTCCGTTGGCTGGTACTTTAGTGTCAGACCCATTTTAGTCACATCCTGATCCTGAATCTTCTGCCAAGATATTAGACTGTTATGCAGTTGTGTGTAAGAGGATTACACAGTATGGAGGAAAAGGAAAAGGTGGAAGTGCTGTACTCAAACTTTATGGGTGAGAGCCTTCCCTCTAATCATGGACACTTCTCAGAAATTGCTACAGCTAAGTGAAAAAGACCCGAGTTCCCTGTAGCAGCAGGTTGTTGAACCTGTATGTGCAGTCACTGGAACTTGAAGATAAACGCTGAGTCCATTATGCTTGTATTTATTGACACTTTGTTAAAGGTAGTAAAGTAGTCCTCATGTGTTCCTTTGCTGATTGGCTAGGAGAAAACCACTCCCTTCTGGACCAACTAGAGCGCAACCGTTCTTTTTTTTTTTGTTTGTTGTTGCAGGCATGCTAAACGTCTTTAGTCAGTGTGTAGATATAATGTCGGGATCGTGTGCCAGGTCTGTCTGACACAGTTCCTTGATCCTCTACTACACGCTGACTGAGTTCTTGTTGTTCAACAGATAAACCCCACAACCCCATGGTGAATGCTGGAGCTATTGTTTGTACATCCCTTATACAGGTAAAGTCAGTGCCACTCCCCCCCCCCTCTTTTCATGTGTCCTTTTTAAAATCCACTGTGTGTTTGTCCCGTTCCTCTTAAACATTAGCTAGAGAATTCCTTGAATTAGGAATATCACTGAGCTGCTTTATCCTGTCAGTAAAATGAAGGTTAGTATAAATATTAGGAGCAAATGTGACTTCTGTGGCCTCAGAACATGCTTTAGTCTTTTACTTGTTTGAACACATCACAGATCCATTCAAAAATGTTTAATCATGAATCATTTAGTATTCATGATTGATAAATGAATGATGATTTATTGTATTAAAAGTGATGACTGTGGTATTCATTCAGCAAACTAACGATGCCCACTCAGTTCTGCGGTTCACGACTCTTGACTCAGCTTGAAGTTTTCTAGGTCACTGTCGCAGTCCATTGGTGTGCGTCTTGTTGTGCTTAAGACTGATAAAACTAATCCATTTGGCCTCCTCGGCATATGCGCTGCTATTAGACCAGACTGAAAATAGCCTGTACACAGAGCCACAACCCAAGCTGCAGTCCGCCTGTCACGACAGGAGCCACAACATCCCAAATGCTGTGTGCGGAATATGTTCAGAATGACACGAGTTCTCATATCCTCCAGTAAATCAATACGGCTGCAGCTCATAGTTCACTAGAACAAAAAGCTTCGTTGATAGGTTTCAAGCACCTCGTGGCTATTTATGATTATGTTACCATCTTAGGTTTTCTAACTGGACTGAGAGTATGTGTGTGTACGCTGAGGACAGACAGCTCTCCTGCTGTTGGCCAGCTGTGACACCATCTTAAACGTCTCTCTGCGTGTGTGTTTTGTAAAATATTCAATCAGCTTCTTTATGCCTCCTTGAATTGCAGATTTTTAAAAACATGTACTTTTTATTCCTATATTCATCTTGCAAAGCCACCACCCCCCTTTTTTAGAACTTTTGCATGGTCCAGTTCTTATATGAAAAAAGACATTTAAGGAAAGTCTTAGATTAATGAAAGTTAATCCTGTTTATTATTAGGATCCTCACAAAGCCATCTCCAAAACTATATTCAGATAATATATTTTCCTTTTATAAAGTGACAGGCTGAGGTGTGTGGCATGTTTGAGTCATTGCAGTAAAAAAGAATAATCCACAAAAAGATCAGTAGAATAGCTATTGTGTTGTGTGAAGTCAGCATCCTACGACATCTCATTCCCTCCTTTTTTGATGTATTTGAACTATGCTTCCATTTCATTATCAGCCTTAACACCTAACATTAAAACAGTGATGAATAATTTTGATCAGACGGATCGACTGAAGTCATGAAGTCCACTGACCCTGTGGTTAGCTGCCCGGCTGTAAAGCCTGCAGGTTGATGTTGAGTTGAAAAAAGACAAAGTCGTGATCTCAACACGTGGTCTTGCTGTTGTAAACCTAATGGTGCTCCCGCATTAATCTGCGATACTAAATGAGTGAGTCTCGGATTAGCAGTTCAAAAAGACTTTTTCCGAAAGTCTGCTTCACAGCACGTCATAAATGATCACAGAAGACGGTGATTGCTTTGGGTTATTTCAAAGAGCTCTCATAAAACCCCTGTTGGAGAGCTGCTAAAGAACCCTATATGCAGTTTCCAATAGTTTTATTTAGGTTTGATTTAAACTGATTTTTAACTTCATAAGCAGCGTTCTAGCGATAAACTTATCAGAAATTGTCATGGGGTCTTCCCTCTTTAGCATCTTTTAGCGTGTTGTTGTCATTTTATGCCCCCCCCATTAGAATAGTTACAGTTCACTCCCCTCGGTTCTTATCAGCAGCTGCAGCAGAACAAGTGAAAACGCTCTGATAAAACCGACGCATGCTTTATTTTCCCCCCACATCAACAACTGCTGACTTCCAAAGCTGGTAGATAGCTGGCAGACACGACGGAGCGTCAAGCAATTCAACAGCCTACAAATAGGTGAAAAATCAAGTCGAAATAGGAGTTGATACTGAATGAGGCTGAATGAAAAATACTTAATTTATCCCTGTGGGACATAACCGTCTCATAGCAGCTACAGCCCCGTACTCGTAGCAGTCAAGTTAGAGGCGTTTTCTGGAGGTCTGCTGTTGATCTATGAGGCAGAGACAAAAGGCACACCTGCCCGTTGCTTTTCCATCACACCTCCAACCTGTCAAACTGTGTGTTAAGGTGCATAAAGCAAAGCCAGGAGAGCTTCACAGGCTTAATTGTAACCCAGAGGATCTAGATGTTTATGTCTGCATCAACTCAACATTGTCTTGAGTGTCTATGATATGTCACTTTTTTCTTTTCTTTTTAAATCCATGCAATTTCCAGCCATTGGTTAGACTGCACAGTTGGATTTATTGCCTCGGTGGGAAAACTTTGGGATGGGTGCCCTGGCAGTATGCCCCAAACTGTTGTTACATGGTGCTTGAAGGCTACATGTTGTTGTTTTTGTATGTTGCATATTTTCCAGACTTAGGAACTGTGGGAAATAATGACTGCTGCTGCAGGTCAAATGACGTTGGTAATTTTTTCTTCCTTTTCCATATCTATCTCGTCACTCTCTCCCTATCCCCTGTTTACCCCTTCCCGTTCTCAGCCTTTTTTTCTCCTCCAATCAGCTCTGTAGAAGACCCATTTAGTGACACTTTAACATCCTGGTCAGGGCCACTTATTTTTCGTCCTTCCGTATTGTTTAACGAACACTTTGGACTCAAATGAATGAAAGCAATATCTGTTTGAACTCATCCAAAATTGCAATAGTTGAGAATTTTGATTGTGTAGCAAGAACTGCAACATTTCAAACTCTGTGGGTCTAGCCAGCTCGTGATCTGATAAGAAATCTACCGAGAGTCATTCCTCTTCTTCCTCCTCCTCCCCTTCCCTTCTGTTTGTCACATTATACTTTTTGACTCACTGTTGATGTACACCTTGAAACTCAGACAAGCACACATGCATTATTGTTACCCATAATGCAAAACACATCCCCATATAAAACACAAACACTTAAGGCTGTCACATAGCTATAAAGCAGGCACATATTAGTTTATGAAATTCAGACTTGAGTTCTGAACTCCAGTGCCATAGTGATTTGTGACAATATCTTTGACTAGCTAATCTGTTTGTTCACGTCTACTAAAATCCCCTCCCCCCCTTTAACTCCAGAAAGACTTTTCTCTTTGTAACCTGTTTGCAAGCCAATTGTATTGATTCATAGTTTATATCAAGCTGTTTTATTCCTGGCAAAGCTCATGTGATTTTCATATTTTCATTTGTAATAAAGTCTAATTGCATCTTCTAAATCCGTAGCTTCAATTTGTCAGCAGTCCCATGTATCATTATAGTATAAATTCTTCTTCTGTTATGCTTGTCCTCTGAAATCTCTCAGTGAAGGGACGCAACTAATTGCATTTTCTTGTTTTCTGCAGCAAGCTACAAGCAATGCAGAAAAATTTGACTATGTGAGTACCTTTACTAGCAGTTCTTTCTTTCTTTAGACACCCTGTGTATATAAATATGTATGTATATGTAAAATGCCAGGACAATGGGACAGGGCAAAAGTGTGTCATAACCACCAAACCTTTGTTTTTCTTCCCCTTTAGGTCATGAATTATCTGAAGAAGATGGCAGGGAATGAGTATGTTGGTTTTAGCAATGCCACGTAAGTGCCTCTGCGTTATGATTTCACATTTTCTTCTTTAATCTGCTGAAACAGAACTTCAGTCTGCTTTTTATTTGATTATTTATTTAAAACTCGATTTAACTGATAGAAGTCCAAAGAAAAGAACTGTTGGCCCATTTCTTATTTGAAATTATTATTTAATTAAAATAAATAAAGATGTGTATGTATGTTCTTTTCTTTTTTACCAAACATTTAGTTTGTGTTGTAAAATGTGCATTGAAAGATGTACAATAGCAAAGTGGTTTGGTTGGAAACAGGCGAGCAGCAGGGGCTCATGTCACCGTGTCATCACATGATTCTATGAGCACTCTAGCTGTACTGTACACGAGGGACATATAGGCATTCCAACAAAGAAGTACACACACACCCACACATGCACACACACCCCCCGTGCAAGTATTTCCTTCCTCTGTGTAATGGGAGTGCTCTGCTCTTTGTGTGACAGATTCCAGTCGGAGCGTGAGTCAGGAGACAGAAATTTCGCCATCGGGTACTACCTAAAAGAAAAAAAGGTTTGTTTATTCATGATAACATCTATGCAACAAAGCTGAGTTTTCTATTTATTTATTTTTATTTTTTTGTGGTCCTTTTTCCCCCACTCCATTAATGTTTCTGCATTAAAATGCACCACATTTAACATATTTTTATGGAAGCGCTTGTTAAGATTTGCCTTATAGTTTTCTCTTTGAAAAATCCGGTTTTTACTTTTCTCCACATGATCCCGCAATCAAACTTTTCTGTTTGACTTTAACGTTTATTAACTGAAAGACAATGGATGGCCTGAAGCCTGATAGATAACATTGTTAGCCATGCCATTGAGAGTTATTTAAAAATATGTTGGAAAAGGAGGCTGTGGCCATGCCTGTAAGCACTTTCTACACATGTAAACACACACACCCACACACACACCCGCTCAGTAAGTGAAGTGATAAATCCTTTTCTACTGTAACCGATAGCAATGATGGTGGATCAGCATTTAACACAGAATCCCTTTGACAAAGAACGTCCTGATTTTTTTCTTAGACACCCATTTACATTTACTTTTTAATCATTTGCAATGCTTTGTGCTATATCACACACATACAGACGCACATGGGCTCTTGAAATGCTAATGCTATCAGAACATTAGGCCAGTAGGGCTACATGCAAAGTTAAGGAAAGCCACAGTCAAAGCTCTGTAGTGCAGATAAGCTGGACGTCTGTGGTTGGTCCGCTATACAGGAAGGGTTTCAGAGCCAATGTCAAACTAGGGCTCCTCCAGAAAATGCCAAAGACATTCAGTTCCTTTGAACTTCCTCTACGGGGTGATCTTTCTACATGGAACCGGAGCTTTGAGGTGTTTGTTGGAACAGAGAGTGTCACTCTGTTACCAGTGGCTGGTAAAAGAGCCTGGTCACACGAGCCTCTGACCTTTTTCTATGCATGAAGCGGAGGGTTGTGATTGACATGTGATAGCGGTGTGATAAATCAAATGAGACCAAACACTTAAAATAGAGTTTGGGAGTCTTACTTTATTAAAGCGGTTGAACTGAAACTCCTTATGAGTGTGGATAAAAGGATAAAATAGACAGAAAACTCTGTCCTTATAAACCAGCTGGTCACAGTAGAATTTATAAAACATGTATTTGTCCTTTTCACAGCAGAGGGAAGCCGGTGATGGCATTTGATTTAAAAGCGTAGCAGAATAGCTTTTACTCCTGGCACAGGAGCAGATCCAGTGACTGAGGGAAGTCTTTGTTCTGTTAAAAAAAACAGTTTGTGCTGCATTTTCTACTCGGCTGACATTGGGGAGACTCCAGACAAAGCACTATTTTATTATTATTATTAAATTTACTACACACCTATGTGATAAACATACATACTTCTTTCTCTCCTTCCATTTAACTTCACATCAGTGCCTACACTGGGATGTCGGGACTTTATTGACCTGCACAGAACCGATTGTAGTGACTGTGAAACTATTTGAATGTACGGTTCAAAATTGCTAGAGAAAATCCAATTTGTTGGACACTTAATTTCATGACCTGTCTAATCTAATTAGCTCAACACCGGGGCAACAACAGGATAAAGCAGTTTCTTGATATTTATCTGCCCTTTTTTGTCCTACAGTGTTTCCCAGAGGGGACAGACATGACATCTGTGCTGGACTTGTACTTCCAAGTGAGTGTCATTTTTCCATGTTTATTCATCATTAATGAGGAAGTGTTGTGTGTCTGTGCTGCTTCTAGTCCTTTGCTAGTGAACATATCCTGGAAGATCATTGACCCATCCGCTATCCATTCTAAGCCCGCATCGGTTTTCTTGCTAATCTCGTCACAGTCCCTGCTGAAAGACAAGTGTAGCAAAAGCTAAAATGCCCTTTCAAACGTTTCCTTATTTTATGATCTTTTAGGATGGAAACGTGTTGGTGCAACAGTTTGTTTGGATTTGAGTCTTTTTAGCCTCGTTTCAGGCCCGCAGCGCTGTGCTGAAAGAGAAACAACAAACATAACCCCTCCCTTTTCGTCTGCCTCCAGCTGTGTTCTATCGAGGTGACCTGCGAGAGCGCCAGCGTCATGGCCGCCACCCTCGCCAACGGCGGCATCTGCCCAATCACGGGGGAGCGTGTGTTGAGCCCAGAGGCAGTGAGGAACACCTTGAGTCTCATGCACTCGTGTGGGATGTACGACTTCTCAGGACAGTTTGCTTTCCATGTAAGTCAAACCCCCGTTTGAGTAACCGGGAATCAGTCTCCTAAAGATGAGAGCCACTCGAGTTTTGATCCGTGTGTCAGAATCCAAATAGAAGTAGTTTTACTTGCTCTCTAATAGGTTTCAGATGGAAAACTGACTGCTGCTAATTGTTGTGAAACGTTGCATCTGAATGGGACATTTGTTTTCATCAGGCAGAGGGAGGCAGTCGTTACTCTGGCCACGATTGTACCGGCTAAATAATCGTGAAGTGTAAAGTAGAAGTTAGACAAATAGTAGCCATTATTTGCCATCCTTTGCTAAACTAACATCCCGCTGAACAGCGACACGCTTCCATGGAGGATTCACGTGAAAACAGCAGTAAAATGGCAGTAAAAATAACTTTTTGTTGTGGATACACACAGCTCGGTGTTTGATATTAAAACCGTTGAACTTTCCCCACTGCAGGTAGGACTTCCAGCCAAGTCGGGTGTAGCGGGGGGCATCTTGCTGGTGGTGCCCAACGTGATGGGCATTATGTGCTGGTCGCCCCCTTTAGACAAGCTGGGCAACTCTGTCAGAGGAATACAGTTCTGCACGGTAAGGCGTTTCCAGAGGATGTTTAACCATCCACGACTTTAAGCGCTTAAATTGAAAGTATGGTTTGCATCACACAAAGTGGAAAAATACTGTCATTAATGATTGGCAGTTGTTCAATAATCTGGTTTCCGAACCTGTTTAATAAGTAAGTGATGTTTGGCTAATGATTACTATCAGTAGGTCTGAGTGCAAGCCTTAGTCAGCCACAGATGTTTTCATCAGATGTTTGAAAATCTTGACTTTCTCCGAATTTTCTGACTTCTACTTGAAATAGTGATGTTTAATGTTCACGAGTCACCGCCCCTTCATTTTCAGGACCTGGTGGAGCTTTTCAACTTTCACAACTACGACAACCTGAGGCACTTCGCTAAGAAGCACGACCCTCGCAGGGAGGGAGGAGACCAGCGGGTAAGAGGCACAGCTCAGCACTGCTCTTTTAAACCTCTTTACTCGGGTGAAAGGGAGTTTCCAAACAAAAGCGCCGCACCTCTTCACAGCTAACACTCGGGCGCATTTTGGGATGAGGAGCGTGCTCTCACCCGCTCGTTTTCTTCTGCTCACGCCAAACATTTTTCAACAAGGGTGTGGGATTTTACAGCTGCACCCGCTAAGTCAGGTGCGTGCACGACTCTCTGCCGGGTGGCTGGATTTGCTTCTCTGCGTGAGCACTTATCATACTTGGAAAGGCTGCAAACCTGCACTAACCTGCAACTAAAACCAGTGATTATCGCGAGAGCTTTTGGCTGCGTTAAAAACAGAAAACACACGCACACACACACACACACACACACACGCTCCCCAAAGACCGAAGGCCATGAGACTAATTTGTTGTTCGTGTCAATTGAAACAGCAGCACTGCTACGGACCCATGGATTATGAGAGCCTGCAACAAGAGCTAGCTCTGAAAGCCCCTCTGTGGAAAAAAGTCTCCCCCACTGAGTCCGACCAGGACAGCTCCACCACTGTAGTCTATAGGATGGACAAAGCCGGCAAGTGAGGCTAATGAACAGAGCCACCCCCCCCCAGCTCGCCCCGTCTGTCGCTCAGCGCCATCTTCCTTCACCCTCCAGTATTTATACAGAAATTAAGGAGAGGGTTATTTATTGATTTCAAAGCGAGATGGGGAAAAAAGGTGTTTGTTTCTTTTTTGTTTGTTTGTGCTGGAAAAAAAATAGGATGAACTTTTGTTTGTTTCGCTCTGAATTCTCAATGAGCCTCCACCTGTTAGCTGCCTCTGTGTGCCTGGGATCTGATGTACAGTGTACAGGTTGTGCTCGTGCTCCTTTTCGAGTCTATCTTTTTTTTTTTTTTTTTGTCGTTTTGTTTCGTTTCAGCGTCCTTTTAATGACAAGCTTTTAAAAACGCTTGCATGTGGGGAGCCCGGGTGCAGCCTGAACTCCAACCAGCACCAGTTAAACCCACTCAGACTTGCACTCAAGTGATCTTTGCACAGAAATGCTAATGCAGACGTGCATTTCCCGTTTGTAAAGCGAAAGGCAGGAGTTTGTCGACATGTGTGTGGGTGCCTGGGTCCGAACGCAGTGGCTCCCCTCTCCAAACATGAGCCCTGAAGGGTTTTTTGTTCTTTCAGTCTTGCTCATTCGATCTGAAAAGCAACACAGAGAAACTCAAACCAATAGTTTTATTTAGCTCTTGTTTTCTTTTTGCTTTTTGGGGGAATAGCATTTAATAGCAGTCATTTAAATCATTTTGTAATACAACAACAGTTGTGCCTCCCTCCCTGGAGTAATGGGAACTTTAGGAACAGAAAGAAAAGGCTGACAAAGATTCAGTCAGAGATGAGAGAAATCAAAAGCGATCAGACACAGATGTGCTCGCACAGCGCGCCCCCAAATAATGAGGCTGGAATAGAGTTTGCTCAGAGGGAAACACATGAAACACATGAAAAAGGATTTGTTGATTAAACTAATGGGGTCACACCTCAAGGGAAGATGGATGACTCATCCTATCTGACCCTGAAAGAAAGTTTCTGAAATTTATATCAGCCGACATACAATCGTATGAATCCTTTTACTTCTGTGGGCCTAAAATTAACCTCTGGCCTCCACTAAAAGCTTGAACAAAGGATAAACTCTATCAAAAGAAATGAGACAATCATAGTTCCCCAGGCTGAATTCTGGTTGGCTACATTACAATTCCTTGAACTTATGAATTATAAGTCTTGCAAACAGTGATTCCTCTTAGGTGAACTTTTTTTTAAACGAATAATGATGTTTTTTCTTGGAAGAAAAAAGATTTTAAGTGTCGAAAGCTCAGCTGGAAGAGCGCGAATTGGGATCGCAAATAGAAATGTTAACTAAGAGAGCTAAACCATGAAAGCGAAATCAGTGTTTGGTACACTATCTGGTCGATACCCTAAAAGTGCATTTTGATCTTCAATGCTTTTTCAGTGTTACTTAAAGTATTTTCTAAGGCTTTGAATTATGTTAGGGCGGCTTGTGTTCTATAAATATTTAACCGTGAACCTCTGAATGTACATAGCGACAGGTGTATAAAGTTTTTAGGCGTGCGCTTGCACCCGGGTGAACACTTCAGACGTTCCAAAACCACCGGATCCCATTCAGGAAAACACTCGTGTGGATGTCATGCCAGTGGAGGCCTTAATTATCTCTCTGGGAGGGCAGCCGGAGACAGATCTGCCCGGGGGGGTTCTCTGTCATGTCGGTAAAAGTCTTATTTTCTGTTACAGTCCGCTCAGAGTTTTCTGTCTTTCTCATTAGTCAGAAACAGTCCGAAAGCCGCGGTCGCAATCGATGCTACTTATCGAGCTGCTCAGATCCAGTTTTGTTGCCAGATTTGGTTTAAGCTGTTTCAACAACATAAATAATGTAGGCTTCAACTTTTTTAGGTATTTAAATGAGTTTTGTTTTTATTCTATAACCGTTCTAAATAGTTACACTTGGTAGTTCTCCATCTTTAGTTGTGTTGTTGCTGGTGAAGTCGACAACTCCCACGCAGTGCTGGAGGCGTTCCAGAGAGCAGCATGTCTAAGGAAACTAAACCCCGAAAACCAAAGCATGCAACTTTCAGTCACTTTGTCAGTTAATGCCAAATATATATTTATATTTTTATGGTGTTTTTTTCTGTGTTATGGAGAATTTGCTGGCTCAACAATTTAAAAATGAGTGAAAATAACTGCACTGAATCAAGTTCCTGAAAATAAAAGTACAGGTTTAAAGTGGTTTGGTCCTGAGCAGGTGGGACCAGCAGTTGTTATCCGTATTTAAACGTGGATTTCATTTACAATTCAGTCCGATCGCCTCAGAGATTAAAAAAAAAAGGAAGTCAACCCACTTCTGTTGAACCTGCTCGGAAAACGTCTCGTGACCAGTGACTTGTGGCTTTTCTGACATAAGAACCAGACCACATTTACACCAGACTGGTTCATTTTTTTCACACGGGATGAGTCAGTGTCACGCTGACTAAGAGTAAGAAAATAAATTATTATTTAGGTCATTTCACTCATTCAGAAAAGTTAATATATATTCAGTTAAATGAAAAATACTTTATTTATCCCAGAGGAAAGGAGAGCTTAAGGAGATATTATAGATTGTGATCTCTATACATTTCTATCAATAGGAATGTATATAGATTTCTATATATGGAAACTTCTAGTCTGAAATCTGGGGGGTTTTCTCCTCAAATTGTGTCGTGGTATTTTCTTTAAGAGAACCAACTGAGTCTGTCTTTGACTTCCTAAACTACAGTTTTTTATTTCTTTGCTGCTACTGAGTCGGTGGTCCTCACCAGACCAAAAACGATGAGCTCAATAAACATCTTCTCAGCTGCTCTGCGTTCATCACCCCACGCCACGCATTTAGCTTTGGTACATCAGGGAGAAGATAATCCTCCTGTTACTGTGAACCTCCATCACCTCCAAAGATATTAAAACTAAAGTGTGTGTGGGGCTCTTTGAATTTTTCACTGTCATTTCTGTGAAAATCATCATTTCGTGTCATTTTATGGGTTCATTTCTCCTCTCAGCTTCCATCTTGCATGTCTGGTTTTGGAAGGACTTGTCCTTTTGATCCTATCCTTTTCTTTGTCTTTTGATTTTCTTCCCTGTCATTTGTTTATGACTATGTGTGTCCTGACGATGCATTTTTACCCTTTGTAAATTGAAACTTGCATATGATTTCTAAAGTGATCACAGCCATTGCCCCTCCGGTGATCTTGGAATTGTAAGCGTCTCCAAAGAAAAAAGCTAACTCAACATTTAAAAGAAGATGAAGTGATTATGTATGCAAGAAAAAAACACGGGAGATTGAAACTCTACAATTCCAAGTTCATGCCTCTCAAAGTTTGAATGTTTTAAATTCTGTATCAAAATCTCCATAAACTCATGTCCTGTCTGCTTGTTTTACCATCGATTTGTGTTCAGACATGAGTTTCTTCAGCTGTTACGGACCTTCGGCCATGACAGCAACGGCAATGTGACTTTTTGTGTGTTTTTTCGTTGGTGTCCCTTGTGTAAAATCAAATAAAGCACTTATCCATCATCTGTTTGTCTGTGCCCACACATTTTCTTCAGCAACCACATTTTACTTCCAGAGATGGATTCTGTCTCGTAGACTGGACGTTTAAAAAAACCTGCCAGAGTGTCGATTAGTAATCAAACTGACGGCCGGAGGGGATCATTAGTGAGCCGTTTAGTAAAAGAGGAAAACGGTTGTGCTTCCACAGGGGATTCACTCGCTTGTGTTTGTTCAAATATTCGATTGTCTCTTTGAATTTTTTAGGATTAGAACTCAGGTGCCCAACCTCTAAACCGTGAAGTCCAAAATAAAAGAGAAAATTATTTTATGGTGTCAAACATTTCCTGTGTCCCAGCATTAAATCCGTCGTTGGGAAATATTGTGCATGTGGCCCAAAGCCCCTTTACAAAGCAGAGGAGGGGTCTGTAAACTGTAGAGAGAGGCTGGAGCGTGACAGGACTCTTATCAGATCTGGCCCTGGTTGTTGTGTTGACATTTTCTGACAAACCCTCAGGTGCTCCACTGCGTATAACACAATGTCATATCTTCAAAATCTGGTGTGTCAGAAGCATTTGCACCACAGCAACTTTCCACATATAAGACACAGAAGACGGTGGAGGGAACTGTCTGTTCTCGAAGGTTTAAATGCTAAAGGCTCATTCCGCGCTGAATTCTTTCAGATGAAAGCAGTTGCATATTGCAAAGAAAAATGAGGATGCAATATATCATCACAAAGATATGCTGGGGCATGTTTTGTGCTCTTTGTCGAGTCGTGTAACGAGGCTAAAGTCAACATTAGTATTTTAGTTTTAGAATGTCAGGTTAGTTAAATCTATAGTTGGTACAGTTGAAAAGATAGATGTTTTTTAATGTACACGTATTTTACATTCAAATAATCTATCCAATGTGTATATACATGTTTATATTTATAACAATGCAGCAAAATGCAACATCTTTCAGGTTTGTTCTGGTAGTTAGAGCTTTAACGATGGCTGTTGTCGGGTTGCATGGTAAAATAAAAAGCAGCATATTCTTTTTCATTTTCTTACACTGATGCCTGTAACAGAGCACAGCAGCCTGACTTCCAGTGTTCCTTTATTCAGACCTTTTCCAGTTTGTTCAAAGGAAGTCAGTTCTTACCCTCGGATGGTAAGTCTTGAACACAGCCGGGATTCCCGAGCTTGAAGCTTTTGTTAGTGATTCAAATTAGAACAACTTCCCCTGTGCAGAGATTTCCGTCTTTTCATGCGTAGAATGAATACTTGGTAAATGTGATTCTGAGGCCGTGATGGCGGAGGCATGACTTCAAGATCCCTCTGCAAATGCTCTGTCTCTGTGCTTGAATTTGTCCTCAGGTCAAGTCCGTCATCAACCTGCTATTCGCTGCCTTTACGGGGGACGTGTCTGCCCTCAGGAGGTGAACAGCTCACGCACACACAGCTTTAAACACCTTTCAATCACAAGAGCAGCAGGACGGTTCCTGGTTTGATTCCTTTTTTAAGTTTGCATGTTCTCCTCATGAACGCAGAGTTCTCTGGGTCCCCAGGATCCTCTACTATCATCCAAAAACTTGCATTTTAGGTTAAACGTTGACTCAAATGGAGTCTCATAGAGAGATGGAGCTGACTACTGGTCTATCACAGGGCTCTGGATCCTGCCTCTCACCCAATCACAGCAGAGTTCTCCAGCCTCCCTGTTACCCTGTCCAACAGGAAATGGTTGACTGGATCATTTAGCACTTTGCTGACCTCTTTTGGCAGCAAGATATCTTGCAAAGAAACTGAAAACAGGTGCATTAATACCCAAATAAATGAATAAGTAAAGACTCTGCTAATGATTGATATACATATAAAATATAAAAAAGTATTATATATGTATATATATATATATGTAGCCCTACAGAACATTTTTTATGACAAAATATTCTAATATCAGTTGTAGCCCAAACACAGTACAATGTTGTTTATCGCAACATTATTGTTGAAAAAGAAAATAATCAAGATATAGCAATAGCCCAGTCCATGAAAGACTGATCGCATTATAGCAAACCAATTACCTTAAATTATTACTTAAGGTTGCTACATGGGATTCTCAAGTTTACTTAATCATAAGATACATTTAGTTCACCATACAGCTTCTGTTATTTGTTTATTTCAATGACCCATTGTTAAATGTAGGTTGTGACTGTGTCATTTTTGGGCCTGGTAAGAATCAGATGGATTTTTAGTTTTATTTGCGTTATCACTTCGGTGTGCACATCTATTTTTACAAGACTATATTTGCAAAGAGAGTCACGGAGGTTTTGTTTTTGTAAGGTTTGCTCTTTCATCCATGGACATGGAGCAGAGGGACTACGACTCCAGAACGGCCCTGCACGTGGCGGCGGCGGAAGGTAAAGTAGAGCCTCCAAAAACCACCTCAAAAGACACTCAGACACAATGCAGGTGGACTCACAGCTAGCAAACGCTCTCAGATTAGCGATGCCTCTGCTTCCAGGTCACGTAGAGGTGGTGCGCTTCCTACTGGACGCTTGCAAGGTCAACCCAGTTCCCAGAGACAGGTGAGTCCGAGTGACCACGCGGCCAGAAGCAGCCATTTTTAGTTCTTCCCGTTTGCTCTCTGACTAAAAAAAGAATATACTCTTCTCGTTAAGATGGGGCAACACACCAATAGATGAAGCTGTGCAATTTGGCCACCACGACGTGGTCACCATCCTGCAGAACTACCTGGACAAGTACAGTCCACCTGCCGACCACCAGGACAAGGACAGCCCAGAGAAGAGCCTGGACAGCCTGCTGTAGTCCACATAAGTCCCACCTCGGGCTTCTGGGACCAGTGGTGATTTGTTTAGCTCCGCCTGGTGTCCTTCTCCTTTCGTTGCTAGCATTTATGACAAAGTTTAGTGTGTGGTCTCAGTGAGCAGCTTAACATTATCGTTGAATATCCGTGATATTTGCCGTCAGTTATTCCAGTATTTCTCCTTAGTATACAGATTATATTAAATATGTTAGTTTAGGGGGATACTCATGTTGTGTTGGTATTGTGAGATTGTAAGTTGTGTGGAAATGAAGATGTTTTTCTGTTGTTTTCTTCACACGTACCTGCAGTTTACCTGTAGACTGACTGGTCTACTGTTTAATCTCCTTATGCCAGCTCTGTTCTCAGTAGTTTTCCTGAATGTTGCGAGATCATCGGCATATTTTGAACGGCTCCTCTAGAGGAAGTTAGAGGACGATTGTATTCTGAATGTATAGACACATTACATATTAACTTAACATGGACTACCAAATGTGGAATTCGTTATTCATCCATTCACTGTTGCACGTCCACACGCTTTGTGTTTGTGTGTGAGTTTGTATGAAAAATAGCAATGCTTGAAGAAGTGTTTTGTTTTCCGAGAGCTTTCCTAAAGTAACATTTCCAATTTAGGTTTCATTAAAAGGAAAATTGATATTTATTAGTTATCAGTTTGTCAAACCCAAACAACAATAAAGACATCCTGAACAATTCAGCTGAATCAGAAATGCTAAAAATATGGTTCATAGTTTATAATCTTTCAATTTCTGCCTTTTTCTTCGAAGGCCCACTCGTGGCATTCAAATTTAGTCCTGATTGAGTTCTCAGATATGTTCAAAGAGCTCAAATCTCAGTCCATCTCGGTTGTGTTTCGGTTTGATGATTGCGAGGTAAAGGTTAGAAAATGCAGCTATCGTTTGTTGTTGTCTTTTTCAAAAAGCCGCTAAACAGCCTGCAGGGTTTTTTTTGTTGTCTTTTTTGGGGGGTTCTTGTCTTGTTTTAAAACAAATGATGGACCAACTCTGAATGAAACTGGACTGGATGTGTGTTACTGCAGAATGTTGTGGTCGTGATTCTGGTTATGTGAGATTTCTTCTTTTGAATAAATTTCCTCACAGGCTTTCTGAGAACCCCACACCATGACACCCCCTCCTCCATGTTCATTGTGGGATATTCTGTTTCTTAAAAAAGGACTTGGAGTCCATGTTGTAAGTCTCAGATGTGACTCTGAGTGGAATCGCTTTAATTGATTCCTGTACCGGTTTTTCTCTAAGTGGTGATTTTCTAGCTGCAGATTGACCACATAAGCCGGATTCACGCTCCTCCTGAAAGATTTGTTGACAATCTTTGATTCTGGTCTTCTTCTGGGACACCCCTTTATGAGAGTCATCCAGTTTAAAGCTAACGTCTTGAGGTTTTCCGCAAGAAAAAGGCAATGCCTTTGACATCTGAGAGTTATTCAACCATTTTTTGCTGTTTTTTTGGGGTGGGGGGTCACCACACAACACATAAACATTTCCTTAGTCTGATTTTTTCTTGTTCATTTCACTATGATAAGCATCAAATCTCAAAAGTTGCTGCATTGTGTTTTTTATTGAATTTTTTTATGTAGAGAAACTACATTATTTTTCATCTTCAGAGTATTTTATCACAGTAAGATGCGTTTGAGGGAAGTGTATTTGACCTGTAGCTTATAGGTCTATAACACAAGTCATCGGATATTATAAGACTGCATAGTCACATACAGGAATGAACACATAAATCATGTTATTATCCTGCATAATAGTTTCTGCTGAGTTACTACATGTTCTATAGTCTATAGTAATAGCTGAATGAGTTAGTGGTGTTTCAGCTTGGCCCAAAGTGTGAAGGCACCAAACCTCCATTTCTGAGAACACGTAAGCTACATAAACAAAAACTGAAGGACAGACATTAGAAATAAGAAAATCTCAGTTTGTACCAACATATTTTGTATTAAAACATCTAAATAACAGGGGACAAAACAATAGTTCAGTTGTTTCCTAAAAGCAAATGGTGATGGATAAACAGCTCAGAGACTGTAAATGCTCAGATTAAATGTTTCCCGTTCTATGAACAAAGTCCTTTAAATGTAGACAAGACACGAGACCAATGAAAATGCAGCTGTAGAGCAGATTGAACTTTTTATGATCTTCACAACTGGACAAAAGAGTTCCAATGTCAGAGCTCTGTTTGGCCAACTGTCAGGTGATAAACCTTTTTGTTTGATATATAAAAATATAGCTTTGAAATATATTTATTAGCTGAATCGCGTTTTCTAAAAATCTTTCAGCCCCTGTGTGACTTCTCATTTGTTAGGTGAAGGTAATAAGAATATGTTGCCTTCCATATAAGGAACTAATCGCTGGCAATAAAACATTGCCATATTTCAAAATGTAAAATGACTGTTACAGTGAGTCAGCACATCCACCTGGAACTCCTCTGCTTTGTTCACAAAGGCAAAGCTCTGATTGGCTACCGAGTGCTGGATGAGCAAACAGAGACCTGAGCGAGGTCTGGGAGAGATGCTCCCGTCGGGTCCACTCAAAAGCAAGAATCCACCCGGGTGAGAGTGAGAAACAGGAAAACACGTTCTTCTTTTTTATTCTGAGGGCTAGAAGGATGTGCTGGACAGTTCTGCAGGTGCTGGCCCTTCTGAAGCTGACCGCTCAGTCTGCGGCCGAAACCGGGTGTGCAGGGGACCAGCGGTGCTTCAGGGGCTCCTGCTACGAGTTTGTGGGGCGTGAGGTGTCTTTTCACGATGCCCAACACTGGTGTGAGGACCGGGGAGGACATCTGGCAGTCATCCCTGATAAAGGAACCCAGCATTTCCTGGAGAGACACCTGAATTTTAAAAACGACACGTGGATCGGACTGCCATTTTCATCCTCTTCAAAGCAACAATATTATTTTAATGATGGAGGTAAGATGGCTCACATGTGGAAAAAAAAGAGGACGCGCTCATATTTTAAAAGCAGATACCAAAACAACAATAGATTGTCAGAAGTAAGAACATTTTCAAGCTTCTTTCTACTTTTTTAAAACCTCACTCAAAGTTGAAAAAGCTTTGCAAGCTCTACTTTCTGACATTATTTCTACTAAATATGTTGAATGCATTTTAACTTCAGCCTGGTTGAGTTTCCTACTCATCTAGCTCATCAAATATTTTTTTAAATAACTCTTTTGTGCTTTAACCGTTGTGATATTGGCAGTTTGAGCTTGTTCTCTTGCTCTTGGGCTTATTTTCATTGAGTTTAATTGAAGGAAACAATGTCTTTACATTGTCCCAATCATTTGTTTGGTATTAATCACTTTTCCATTCATGACAAATTGACTTGTGTCATTTGCAGCAAAGCAGACACAAGTTCTTTTTTACGGATTTCATAAGGTTTTGGCTTTTATGATTCTTCTATATCAAACATATTTTTTTCTCCAATTCTGCTTTGGTCTCGTTTTCCCTCTGCACACATTGTCGAACTTTAATTTGACAGGCAGCTACGTTAGCTGTGGAGTTCTGAAGGCTTGGAAATTCTCCTGTAACCTATGTCAAATGTATAGAAATAAGCCAAGTTTTTTAAGTTGACCCTCTGCGTACATCTCTGGTTTTAGATTAAATGGAGTTCCCTCTTATACCCAGTTGTCATGCAACTGGTTGATAACTTCTGTTTAACAGCTCACAGACTCTATCCAGTGTAATCTTGCTGCACAGTAAAACATTTCTGTGAAATAAACATTAATACGATGTAAAACAATGACATTAAAAATCTGAAAAACAATGAATCAGGGTATATTTAAAAGGAATATATTGTAAAAAAAACAAACAATGAATGAACAATGAAAAAGATCATATTTCTTTGTAGAATTGATATGTTTGTGTATTATAAACATAAGAAATTTGAAATACTTGAACGCAATACAGTTAAATTTACAATTTTGCTTGTTTTAAAGAGCTAGAATAAATAGTATTCAATTTTACAAATTCAGTTGTGATTTACAGTTAAATGCTGTAAGCCTAACTATGATAACATGAAGAAATTGAAGTACTGATTTTAAGTCAAATTGAATGGGATTACATATAAAATAAACAATGTACATTATATAGGAAAAAAATACTTTAATAAAGACATAGTCATGCTAATTTGGCTGTTTACCAGTTTAGCATGTACATTTATAATGTAATTTTGTAAAGGATTACAGTTTTACATTGTAAAATGCACAGGTTGTTCTGTAATGTGTTTTACACAATGCTGTATTTTTTACAATATTGTTCTGGCAACAGCAGCTGCCAGTTATTTTCTTAAAACTACAGGTGTTTTTTTCTTAAAAATTCAGGTGTTTTTTCTTACTGTGTGTTTGTACACTAAATTAAACAGGTCCCCAGTCCTGGTGGAATGGTTCACATGTCCTCTATTCTAAGCGGGCGGGGGCCGTTTGTGGACACCTGTCGGGGAACCTGAGCTTCCACTGGGAGACCACAGGAAACTGCACCAAAAAGAAAACCTTCATCTGCCAGTTCAGTGAGTGTTCTGAGTCCGATCTGAGGGAAGGAGCACACATAGTCTCTGAATGACCAGTTTAAAGTGCTTTTTTTTTGTCTCAGAGTCCAGGAGAAGCGTCGTGTTTCCGGGAGACAGCAGAACTCTGCTGTGCAGTTCTGGTCAAACTTTAATCATAGACGGGGGCTTTTATGGGCACAAGAACCGTCCATCCAGGCTCTCCTCACCCACAGCCACTCAAGATGAGTGTGGCTGGGTTGATGTGCTGGACTCCATTAAAGGTACAAGAAAATCTCAAACCGGTTCAGGAATATTCATTAATATGTCACTTTACTCATCTTATCTCAACTATATGAATCTCTTCACATTATTCTTCTGAACGAAATAGGAAAACAAACATGCTTTATAATGTACTGCACTAATGGGAGGATAATAATGGAATAAAATGTTTGTTGAAGGTAAAACGATTGCACTAAAGAGCTGCTACCTATTCTTTGATATAGTAATGACCCATTAGGAGATTTTCTAAAAAAAAAGAAGACACAGATCACTCTACAGATACATAAATGATCCCCATCTATTCAATTTAAAACATGTCTTCATGCGTTTTCTAACAAAAGCAGAGTATCTATTCACTCATTTTCCAAATGTACATGTTGTCTCAAAGCACGGCAGCTTTTCCCCGCAAGCATGCTGAATACATTTGGGCTCAGTTTACCCGGGCAAAATAAATCCAAGACAATAGTCATCAATCCCAATGTAAAGAAGGGGTTTTTAAACCATTTGTTAAAAAGGTTAATGGACTGCAGTTATGTTGACCTTCTTTAGTCTTGTTCAGAAAAAGTCCTTTACACCACAAGTTACAATATCCTATTTTATCTTATTATTTCTATTTCCTCTAGTATTTACTCAGCTGGACTCCATTATTGTGTTTGGATTTCCATTAGGTTATTCAGTAAATGGTTATTTTTGTCGTCAGACTGGGTGAACGGTGCAGCAGGTAACCCGTCTCCACTTCCTGCTTCATTGTTGTGTTATGCTTATGGAAAATGACCCGAAAAGAGTTTAACCGAGTCAAGCTGAGTAGCGCTGAGTCAGAACTCATAAGTGAAACTGACTAGGCGCTATTTACCTGAAACAATAGAATGGTCTGGCTTTCCTTTTGGTCTTCAGTCCAATTCTTGCTCCATAATTAGTTTATTTTCTGTTTTAGTATATACACGGTTCCAGTGACTGATTGTCACTGCTGTTCATATTTTAATTTACTACATTTACATTTACGCATTTAACATAAATAAAACCAGAACCCAAACCAACCAACAGCTTTTCTCCATATTTTTTAGCATGACTCATGTAAAACGAAAGCCTGCGCTGCCTTGTGTTTTGCAGGATTGTTATATGAGAAACACATTGTTGTAAAAAGCCTCTCCATTCTCATTATGTTTCCCCCATTTTCTTTAGATATTTGTCAAGGAAGACGGGTCTGTCAGCTGACCAGGGTGGTGAACTCTGTCAGAAAACTCTGTCCTGAGCCCAGCAGATACCTGACTGTTCACTACCGCTGCGTAGAGGGTCAGTCACTCATGTTTTCTCACAGGACACACAATTGACAAACCCTCCAACAAGCTAGTCTCTTTCAGAAGACAACTACATTACCCTTACATGGGAGGAAGTCTATTGAAGACTCTGTGGTTCGCTCATTTTGTACCTCTAACATCCATCAGTTGTCCATACCGCTCATTCCTATGTGTGTGTATGTGTGTGTATGTGTGTGTGTGGGAGAGGGGGGCCTATATTAGTAAATGACCGGGGTGTAACCTGGATCTCCAGTTGGTCACAGGGTCACACACAGACAAGCAACCACCCACATTCACGTTCACTCCTTTAGAGTGTTAAAACAACCTAACATGCACGTTTTTAAATTGTTGGAGAAAACTGGACTATCAGTTTTAAAAAAGCTTTAAGCTGGAGAAGTGTTATACACAAATGCTGACATATTAGTTCCAGTAAGGTACAAGCTACACACTTTATTACACACTTACATACTAGACTTTTTATGTCTTCATTGCCCATTTTTGTTATATTGTGATGTGTATTTTAATTCACCATTTCAGTTGTCTTTTGTGATGAAAAATCTTGTTAGTTCTAATTTGTTTTCCCTTTGGCAGTCGTACATTTCAGGCTATCCCATATTGAATATTTGCCTGAATAGCATCCATTCATCAGTTATCTATACCGCTTATTCTCAGAGGGTTCGCTGGGGGCTGGACAATGAGAGGCGTGGTCCACCCTGGACAGGTCCACCCAGTCCATCATAGGCCACACAGAGACACACAACCACACACTTACGTTCACTGTTGGAGGCAATTTCGAGTGCTCAGTTGACCTGGCGTGCATGTTTTTTCGCGCGGGGAGAAGGCCAGAGGGGGGACACAGGGAAAAGACACAAAATCCACCCAGAAAGGCCCAAGTTTTTGGGGATTCGAACCAGGAACCCTTTTGCTGTGTGGCAAAAGTGCTAATGGAATAGCCTGAACAACTCATATTTTACCCTGGCATGTCTTAATAGAAATCATGATATTTATATTACTGTACATGTATATATTACTAATATATACCTTCTAAAGATTGTGATATACTTGGCTGTGTGTTTATTTTACAGAAGAATATCGGATCATGCTGCTGTGTTAAATGTGTTTAGTCTGTTGTGACGATATGCTATATGATATTTTCAAAAGCCATTTTTTTGTTTTATTGAACCTAAGTTAAGTTCCTTAACTAAGTTCCTTAGTTAAGGAAAGTTTTTCAATTCAGGACTGGTGATGCCTTTTGGATGAAATGTAGATGTTGAAACATCTACAAGATCCAAGAAAGTTCAGTCGCCTTTGTTCCAGGTCTTAGACTACCATGAACTGGACGACTGAGAATCCACAGTGACTATTTTTCATTTGCCCCCTCCACCACTAGGGCTCACTCTAACGATGAAAACCACGGCTGCTGTTTCTGATGATGTTCCCATAAGAGTGAAGTGGCTCCAACAGTTCCGCCACCTTCCCTTTACCTGCGAGCTACACACTGGAGATGGCCACATCTTTTATCTCCAAAGTCCTGAGGGGTGAGTAGCCATTCCATAGCCTGGATTTGTTTGCTACTTTTCACTAATCCAAACCAAAATCTACCCAAAAATCACACATGTAGAGCTTTTATACTTTTGCACTGGGTCCCATATACACAATTTCACTTCAACATCCACTTAATATACACATAAGTATATTAAGTAGTTACATAATCCACATAATGATTATCTTTGGTCTTTATTTCTGTTCCCTTTCACCCGTATTCACATCATTACAGCCCCCACAGACATCAGGTTCCCCTCATCCACGGAGCCTACCCAGTACGGGTGATGAGGGGAACTATCTGATTTGCTCATTTGTCCTCTATATACAATATACAGTATATCTATTTCATTTTTCACTTTCAATTAGAGTTTGGAGTCTCAGACATTTTGTTCACAAAGTGGATCCTCGGTTAAATAGTAAAGCTTCAGTGTTGAATCAGAGTGAGAATTTATGTACAACAAATATCAAGCTGAGTGAATAAATGTATTTAGGAAAGTAAGAAGGTAAGAAGAAAAATAAGGAGTATTTATTTCAACCAGGTCATATCAAGTTCTGATCAAACCGAGATGGATGTGAAGAAAGATTTTTATTTTCTTTCGTGTTTTGTTGATACATTCATATGTTTTAAAGTCCTTCTTGTAAACTTCATGTATTTAAAAATTTCTGTTCCACCTACGTGTTTCTAACTATCCATTTTCTCAGGCCGGAGAGCACTGTGGTGCACAGATACACTCATCATGGTGCATTCATGGTGTCTGCTCACTGCTCCAGCAGTGACACTCACGTTAAAGCCCAGAAAAGAATCTCCATTCAGGAACCTGTCACAGAGATCGGTGTAATCAAGTGTTATTCCAGGAACACGTCCTTTAGTGAAGCAAACTGCAAAGCCCTGTATGGAGGAGCATTTCAAATCCAAACGGAGGTAAAAGCAGGTGGGTACGAATGTGATTTCAGCATGGATAATTTCATTTTGCTCAATTTTCTTTATATGGTTATTTTCAATCTATCCACTGCTCAGCTAAATGTTTTAATTTGTTATTTTTGTTCTGCTTTAGGTACAAATGTGGTCTACAGAATCCAAAGAGGTGAGGAGTTGTTGGCTGGCATGTCCGTGGTCCAGGGAAGCATTTCCCAGAACATCACAGTGACTCCAAAAATGGTCCAGAAGCTCGGGTCAGGCTGCCACAAACTCACCCTCCACGCATCCAACATGGTCACTTTCCCAGAGGTGTCCAGAGATCTACAGGTAAACCAGCAACAAACAAGATCAGATGGATTCATCATCCTTCTCCAAAGAACGCAAAACTTTCTGGATGGCTCTTTATTTTTTTTTACATTTTTCAAAATTAAAATGTAACTTTTCATTAATTTTTTTAATTTATTGTTGTTAAGTTTTGGCATCTCCATAATCATCTTGCCTTAAAAGTTAAATTACTTTTACACACACAAACTTACCTTTTTACACGTGTTATGAACAAAGAAATGTATCTGTTCCATGACAAGAGGCTATTATGAATAGCCTCTATTATGAATTGTTTGTAAATATTGGATGATAATGAAGACAATCTTCTGATTTTTAAAACACATTTAAGCCTTTTAAGAAATATCTACAAAGAAGGGAAACTCTGACTGTCAGTATCTACTCATATTGATAATTGAATATTTATGTAGAATATTTAAGCCAAGTAATGCATGATTTAATTGCCGAATAAAGACTCACTTTTGGAAATTTAACTGCAAGAAATATGAAAATGAGAGTGAATTCTTCCCACTGCAGGTTTGCATTGTGGAGGAAATATCCGGGCTGCGGGCAGCTGTGGTCAGGGAAAGCTGTGTCCGTCCCCACGGCGCTCTGGGTGTGTCCCTGACCCGGGGAGCACCCGTCCAGCTCTTCTTCTCTCTCACGGGAGACCACGGCTCGTTCTCTGAGACCAAGCGAATGAATTCAAAGAGGAGGGTTTTTCACATCAGACACCCCATTCGAGGTATGGAAAAGGCCGACCAAATCCTGTGGTGTGGCGGGAACACTTTTCACATCATTGTGTTTGACTTTTTTTTGACACAGGTTCTAAGCAGGTGAAAGTCAGAGCATGGAATGAATTTTCCTCCATGGAAGTGGTCGTGGATGTACTTTCACTGTGTGGCAAAGATTTAGGAATCAAAGTAAAAGACGTTAGTGAGCATTTGTTGAGCCTGCCCAGGAACGAGAAAACGGTAAGTCAATTAAGTTTTTTTAATTTTAGCTGTGGTTGACTATAGATTACGTTGAATAATTTTCTTTTTTTTCTTTTTTAGAGAGAGCAACATGCTAGAGTTGCGAGATCTTTGTGGGAAATCAATGCAGATCCTTCAAATTCAGTCTCTAAAAAAGATGAAAAAATTACACTTTCAATAATTGAATCATCCATAACAGCCGATATGAAAAAATTTAAATGGGAAAGCAGTAAGTCTTAACCGGCCATGACAGGGGAAAAAAACAAACGTTATGAAAATGAGATAAAGCTTAATATGTGTATTTTGTAGATCCTCTTTATATGTAAGTTAAATATATTTTTACCATGTTTTTCACCTTGTTAACACAGTAAATGTCTTCCCTGTGATCTCATCTGGTGATTTTGAAAATTAGAGTCATTTGATAAAAAAACAGATAAAAAAACACGTCAAAATCAAATTGCAAATAATTTTTGTAAAGGTTAGGGGTTAAAAGAAAACATCTGCTTTTCACTAAATTGTTGTACAATGGAAATCAACAGGTACCAAGAAGTAGATAACCCTAACCCATAGATTGATATTTTCCAGATTGTGGTTACTTTGAATTCCATATCCAGTTAATTGAGACCATTTTTAAATCTATTTATTGATTACAGGTCAAACGTAATCCGTGTGTTATTATAAATATATACTCATTCTTTTCTATTTACTTGGGTTTGTGCACGACTCTGACTTTCTCATTGATTGTTTCAGCAAAGGGTGGTGGATGCAAGCCAAAATCCTCCACATCAACACTCATAATTGAAGCAAAGTGCCTACCAGACCCATTTCACTTTGAAGAATATTCTTTAAAATTGAATGATGATGACTCTGAATTAAAGTCCATATGTATCACTCTCACTCCAACATTATCCACATCATCTATGAGGTACATGAGATATGACTTTCTTGTTGTTGATTCCAAATGAATTTTAACTAAATACAGAAAAAGCTTTGATGTTAATCCCAATCTCTAAACATTTCTTACACCCCAGCCTTAAATGTAGTGAGGCCTGTGAACCAGTGGAGGATAAAAAGCATGCAGAAATCGTATTAGATTGTGAATCAGGCAGCTGTGAAGAAGTTGTGTGGTACATTAGAGACCCGTATGGTGAAGACGAATGGGAAGTAAGTCTGCCAAATGGACACGATACAATCTGACTTGTTGGGGTGTTAAACTTGTTTGGTGAGAAAAACCGAACTGACATTAAAACGTTTCTACTGTGCACGTGTACTTTTTGAAAGACGCAAGCAAAGGACTGCTACAAAAAGGCGGGGGAAACTCCACTGATCAAAAAACAGGATGGAAAGACTGAGTATCAAGTGAAACACCAAATTATTTCAGAGGCAAAATCCAAGGGTCAAGACATCACTGTGGTAGCAATTACTGGTATGTATGGTACTGGTATGGTATGCTTTGGTTGAGGGGGGGATTCTAAACAACAACTGAAGTGGACGAGTTTTAAACACGGCTTAATCTAATGCATTTTATGGTCTGCATTTCCTTTTTTCACTGAAGACTCTGATGAACCACAATACCTGGAATATGTTCTAAAAACATCATCCTCATCAAAGGACGGTGAAACTTCTACTACCAGTTCTTCACAAACAACAAACATGGTCACCGAAGAAAAACCAACCACGTCTGCCAATCCAGCCAAGGCCACAACGGGAACTGGTAGTACCACAGCTACTGGTACTGCTGGGACTGCTGGGACTGCTGGGACTACTGGTACTGCCTCAGTTCCTGCTGGTACTACTGGAACCACAGCTACAGAAGCCACCACCAGGAGTTTTGAAGGCCTCTCCTGTGTCATATCACCGTCTACTGGAACAGTCCTTGATGCTTTTAGTGTTACTTGCACTACTGAAGTTCCTTGTGGGAACTGTCAGTATTGCTTCAGGACAGAGGGTAGGTTATTCCCAACTGCCTCTAACTTTAGTAATATTAAAAAAATAAGCTATTTAATATCTTCCAAACGTACTGATCACATTTATTTTGTTGTTGAAACAATGGCAGATCAGCATCTGCTCTGTAGCGACACCGGTGAGGTAAAGGCCGTGTTCCTCCCGCTTGGAGACCTCTTTATCACAGCAACTGCAAAAAACAGCAGCTTTGCGATCAACACGACGCTAACTGCTCAGGTTTGTGTAAGACATAATGGGTTGACAACTAAGAGAGGGCAGAAGATATCGTCTTTTTTGTTTTCTCTCTTCCACAACCCACCGCTCCCAGGTTAGGGATTCCTCAGCGGGCTCAGAAACAATACAAAGTCTAACTGCGGCAGTCCAGAACGCTTCAGCTCTGCTCAAGAAAAATGGCCAACTGTCCGGGCAGCGCATGGGGCAGCTCATCACCTCTGTGGCCAACAAACTCAACGATCAATCTGTTGAGTCAACGGAACAAGAGAGGCTGAAGGTAACCCCAATACACATCATTTAAAACATAAAGTTAATGTTTAATTAATCTTTAAGTGGACAGTCAGCTGGGCTGAGCTACTTGTTACATGCTGCTGTAAAGGGAAAAAAGAGCAAATGAGATCATTGATGCAGTTCAATCCCTTTGTCCGTCAAAGCTTCGGGAATTGATGCTGCAGACAATGATAAACGCGATTCAAGAAGCTCTGGTCAGCACTCCAGTGGACGTTCAGGTGGTCGCCAGAGGACTGGAGGCTCTGGTCCAGAAAGGCTCCGAACTCACTTTACCTGCTCAGGTATTGTATAGATTGTTACCTTCACGAAAAAAAAGTTCTGACTAACAAGAATATTTGTGTGTATCTCAAACATCTGGCTCCAACTGTGGGTGTTACGTAAATGATGCATCCATCCATTTCTCTGGAGCATATCCTACCTATCATTGGATTCCCCCTGGACAGTACGCAGTCCATCACAGTGCAACACAGAGATGAACAACCACACACACACACACTCACTCCAATGGGCATTTTCAAGTTTTTATGGGAAATTATGTCATCATTAGACAGGAAGTAAAATATAGGGAAAAATGTCTTCTGCAGCACATTGACCGTAGTTATCTAAACCCACTGACGTCCACTTACATCCAACGTCACCATGGATATGCGTGGACCTGCATTATTAGACCAGACTGAGTGGATCTAAACTATTTTTTATGTTTTACTATAAATCTATTTGTTTGAAGAGAACTCCTCAGATTATCTGCAGATTTTAAATCCCACCGTTTTGTACCTTCTCCTATTTAGCAATAATCTCTTTTTAAAAAGTAGCTAAAACTCATTCTTTAAAGCTTGTTTTTGATTTACTTTTGTCTATGTTTTAGCGTTTTAGCCTTCAGTTTTGGTATTTATATGAATTGCAAATTAAATCAGACTTTCCTTCTATTGCACACAATTTCTCCACAAAATAGTTCCTAAATGCTGCTTATAATTTGATCCCCATCTCCAGGTTGAAGCCTCTACGTTACTGAACAATCTCAGCTTATCTCTCCTTCACATGAATCTCAGCAAAAGCGATGACAACAAGAAAGAAATACTTTCCTCGGTCAGCGTCATTCTGGCGGGGGTGGGCAGTATCCTGAGTTATTCTTCCAATGTGAGTCATTAGCTTTAAAGCCTTTTTAATACTGCATGTATTCTTTCAGTCTTCCAAGACGTCTACTCTTTTATTACATAGTTATACGTTGTATCTTTATAGATAATGACGTAATTTTTTGCATTACTGAGTCACACTGGCATTTTTGTGTATCATTTCTAAACACATTTTTAAAAATGTGTCATAACATTGATTTTCATTTTATGATAAAGGCATTTATGTATTTATTAAGTTTGTTTCCCATAAATGACTTTTAATGCAATGCTTTTGTAGAAAAATCTTGCAGGTCAAATGCTTACAATGTTACTTTTTGCATAATCTGGCAGCATTAGTTTTAGCAAAAACCTCATCCTACCCAACATTATCTAAAGTTGAAACTATACCATCAGTTCAGTTTAAAGCAACACTGCTTTGCTTTCTATGTTATAGACACACAGGTGACACAGCTGTTACACAATCAAGGATAAGTAGGCTGACTAGAGAGCATCATTATGCATTTTGTGAGGCTGTCAAGGCTACTTGACACAATTCACAAATACAGAAAAGTCAGATGTTTCACAAATAAAAAAAGAGTTTTCGTTGTGGCTGTAAAGTGAACTTTGAGAAATATCAGCAAAAATTTCATTGGGCTATAAGAAACAAATATAGTGTAATGTTAGTTATTACATTTTTAAAGTATTATTACCTTTGAATTGCATTAATAGCCGCATGTTTCTAGAGTTTTTATGTATTTATAAGGTATTTTTGGTATATTGTGTGTTATAACCAAAGACATCAGTGTTTGGTCTATTCCTGTGGTTAATGCTTTGCCTTTTGCAGAAAAACATCTCTGATGTTCTTCTTGGAACTCTCAGCAACACACAAAGCGCACTGCTAACACAGAAGGAGATCAATGAGGGGCCAACTATCGTCAATCAATCCCAAATTAGTATGCTTGTCAGTAGGTAGGTTTTAAGGTCATTTAAATTATTTTGTAGAAGAGTTATAGAGTTAACATTCAATTAATTTTAAATGAAATTTAAAGTCCTCTTCTTTTTAGATGTTTCGGTCAAAGACAAAAAAATGGAAGACCAGTGATCCTTTATATTGCACTTTCCTATTATGTCAGTATCAGTAAGTGGAAATTGACCAGCTTAGATATTCTGAACATGGCAAGCCTATAAAGCACTATACAGCACTGTGCCTGTCTAGTAATGATATTTTTATGTGGAAGTTGTAGAAATATTGTGTGGATGTCTGACAACAAACATTTAATATTGAAATCAAATCTGAAATGTAAAGAAACATCTTTGTAAACAGTGAACCCCATGTGTTTAGAATGTACCATGCCTGTTATTAACATTACCAGAAAAAGAAGGAATACATTTTCTGCTAGCGGTTGCTTTTCTTGTTTAGCAAAATAACCTCAACTTTCTTTTAATTGGTGAAGTAGTGATAATAGCCATTTTTTTCTACTTATCTCTTGTGAAAGTTGTATTGATGTTTGCATCTAGATATTGACCTCAAGAAGAATGGAAATGATTTAAATGAGATAAACATGCCCAATAACTTTCGCTCTTCTGTGACAGAGTGACAACTGAAAACTTACACAGGGAATCTCTGAGTGTTGCCAACAGTTCCCGACCTGCATTCTCTCTCCCAGAGCTTCCTCCCAACATGTTTTCCACGGAAAAATCAGTGGATATTCGGGTAAGTCGAATAGAGGCTTGAAGGGCTCCTTCGTTTGTCCATTTGTTGTGCACTTTTCCACCCATGCAGATCCTCTATAGATACTGAGCATGTTAAATCGATGCTTTCCACAATTTTCTGAAGTGTCTGACTTTCAATGAGGCTTAACCCTGCTTTGCTCTCCTTAAATACACTTCCAGATGCTGAGTTTGGATAAAAACCCATTTTCTTGGAATGAGAGAAGCAACATCAGCGGCCAAATAGGCGCTCTGTCGCTCACAACTAAAAATGGATCTGGTATCCCTGTGGAGAACTTAAGTGAAGATATTGAGGTCAGTGCAGCATCCCTGATTTGTTCCAAACTGTAAACACCTGTTCAACGCCAGCTCACTGTGAGAGCAAAATGCAGAGCCAAACACCCTCTTTTTAAAAAACACAGACTCTCCAGTTTGGCCACTATATGAAGCAAAAACCTAGTCTGACCATTTGAAGTGAAAAATAAACTGAATTTGACAGTGAAATTGACTGGGCTACCAAATACAGATTTTTTTTCCATGAGGTAAATACTTTGATTTTAAACAATGTTTATGCATGTAGTATATTGCTGAGAACTGTAAGTACAGTATATAGTTTAATTAGTCTTTGGAAATAGACAGAGTCACCTGACTGTCATGGACTTTTAGTTTTTAAATACCATGATTATCAAGTATTTGTCAGCATGAGTCCAGAACATTCATAGCAGTCTTGCTTTTTAAGGTCTCAGAGCTAATGCTGCAGGGCTAGAAGATCTTTCTTCTTTGAGCCAGGCCATAGAATTGAATAGGGTTGAGTTCATAGTTTTATTTTAATGAGTGATATTTGCTGTAGGAACTAACTTTAAGAGTAATATCAGAACAAGCCTAGGCCATCAAATCCAAAACAAAAAAAGAGAAACAGACAAAACACACACAGAGCATGACACAAGCTGCGAGGGTGTCATTTCCTATATGTTGTCAGTAATCTGCAAACTTTCACAGGATTTTATAGCATTATTAGTAGTTTGTTTAATTTCAAGAACAGTGGAGGAGTCCATAACACATGTTTATCTCTAATCATAATACATAATACATACTGACTCATTCCACTTTGTTTCTAAAGGTGTGCTGCATGTGCTCAGCATTAAAATATTAGTTTATTTGTGTGCTGCTGCCCAGTTTTTGATTTGTGAGCCATAAATTCTAACACTAGATTAAAAAAAGCAAGCTAGAAACACAAAGCATACATGAGAGCAGGCAGTTTGTTTAACCTAAATATGTTAACTCATTGATATCACTTAGAATTTAACTTCCTTTTGCAAGTATCATGGCAGAAACTGACGGTATATTTTACCCACCGAAAACTTTAATGCTATTCTATTAAAATGACCTCAACCAAACAATCCATCCAGTGATTTAGTAATTAAGGATTAGGTAACAAAAGGGATCCGGATCCAACTTAAAATGTATGCAAAGAATAATTGAAAATGATACAAATATAAAAATTCAAATAAAGATATTTAGAAATGTTCAAGTTAATCTTTATTCTTCTTCGGACATTGGACATTCTTGAAGCAACTTACATTTTTCATGAATGAATGAGCACAAGGTTTGTCTTTACATGGATTTGTTTTCTGGCCTTTCACTGGGAACACAGATTCTGTTGCCAAGGGATCCCGGAGAACCAGAGAGCTCCTCCGTTCTGGACCTGGGAAACTACAGCACCACGGTCATAGACGTCCCTTCAGCTGACACCACACTGGTGTTAAAGGTAGCTACATGTTAGTACAAAAGATAAACTTCCTTTGGACAGAAATGCTAATGTAAAGTAAAGTAAAGCAGGATATATGAACATAATCCTAGATGCTTAAATGTTTGCTCACGCTTTTTGTATGCTGATGTGCCTTTTAAATAATTTCCCCCTGGGATTATTAAAGTATTTCTGATTCTGATTGTGATTCTGATTAAAGCTGCTACCTTCAGTGGATCCTTTACCTTTCAAAGTCTTTCTCGGTCACATGGATTACCCCACACAGTCAAACTTTGTAGCAATGACACAGATGCCTCAGCAGGGACTCACACAAGGTAATAGATCTGCTAATGTTCTTATTGTCACGTCTGGGGGAATTTTTTGGTGTTTTTGTCCTGTCTCCATGGTTGTCTTGTCATTTCCTGTTTTATTTTGTAAGGTACATCTCTTTGTTTCAGGTCTCTGGTACTCTCCTGTGTGTCACATGTCTGTTTGTCTCCCCTGATCACCAATTGTGTTCACCTAGGGTTCCCTTCCCTTATTTTTAAATAGTCTGAGTCTCTCCTTGTCTGGTGCCGGTGGGTTTCGTCCTACGTCTTATGTCTTATACTGAGCTGAACCAAACCATAGATATCCTTGCTTTGCGCCTTGAACCTGTTTATTCCCTGTAAGAGTGATTTTGAAATCGTGTTTTGTAACTTTTGTCATCCTCTTTTCAGAGTGAGTTTATTTCGTACTGTGTTCATAGTTTTGTCTGCCTCGTTTTCCAGAGTTATTCTTATTCTGAACTTTGCCTTGCCTTTTCCACTCCCAGAGAGTACGCTTTTGTTTAATTAAAGTTTTTTTGCCAAGATCTCTGCATCTGAGTCCTGCCTTGAGTTCCATCCCTGTCACTTGAGGACAAGTGTTTTAGTTTTTTTTTTTTATACACCATGTTACAAAAAGTTAGTTTACTAATGAGTTGTGTATGTGTGTCTAACCCAGAGGAGAGGTACACGTGGCTGCTGGACCCGAAACTTTTAAAAGGAAACACTGGGCTGCATTATCTGGTGGTGAGGCCGATTGTGGGTCCTGGTGTCAAATCCATCAACGCCAGTTTATCTGTTTCCTCCATCACTTCTTCATGTAAATTTTGGAATGAAACACAATTGGACTGGAGCGATTCTGGATGCAGAGTAAGTACTTTGGTCCGCCTCTGATGTGTAGTTCGTTGTCCACTTCCATGACGGTGAATCTTGTGGTTAAAGGTTGGTGTGAAGAGCACTCATCTGGTCACCCAGTGCCTCTGCAACCACCTCACCTTCTTTGGGAGCTCCTTCTTTGTCACCCCGAACCTCGTGGATCCATCACGCACCGCTGAGCTGTTCGCCAACTTTGCTGAGAATCCGGTGGTTGTTTGCTTTGTGGGGGCGCTCTTTGTTGCTTTTCTGTTGGTGGTTGTGTGGGCACGAAGGAAAGACATCCAAGACAAAGTCAAGGTAAAGTCTTTCTCCAGCAGTGCTCATTGGAGTGGAAAAAAATTACATACATGATTTTCCAATAACATTACTCTTTTAATTAATTATGTACATTTGATTAAAAAGAAATTTTTCTCTTCACGGTTAATTCAGTCTACTATTCATAGAATATTATCACATATGAAAACCTACATTAGCTGCTAATAACTAAACAATCATTTTTACCAAACTTATTCTGACAAAATTTCCATAAATAAGATTTATTTTTTTAACTTTAATTTTAATTTTTTAATTTTTATTTTTTTATTTTTTTTATTTTTAATTTTTAATTTTATTTATTTATTTAATTAATTTATTTTTTTTAAATAAAATGTCTATACAAATCCGTTCCCAAAAGGTTTCTATAGATTTCTTTTGTCTGTATCCCTGTACACACTGGTGGTTCTAGATCTTCTGTCTTAATGAGTCTTTGGACTTTTAATGATGGAATACTGAATGTTTTTGCCTAAAAAAAACAAACAAAAAACATTTCATTCCATTTTCTGCCACTGTAAACAACCAGAAACTGCAAGCCACATTTACATGATTGTTTTGGGATTGGGTTTATTGATTATCCTGTTTTCATTTGCACCCCCCCCGCCCCCCCTTTATGTGCAGGTGAAGGTGACAGTACTGGAAGACAATGACCCAATGGAGAGGTACTGCTATTTGCTGAGTGTCAGCACTGGGCATCGAATAGGAGCCTCTACCTCCGCTAAGGTCAGACTACACACATTAACCACACTGACATTACACAGCCTGTTTCATTCTTCCAAAAAAGCCAGAATCTTATATAGTGGCAGCTCCGGACTAAATGTAGTTTAAAGCTAAATGTAGTTCTCTCAGGAAAGACTGGTTCATAAACTCACACAAAGAGTAAAAAACAAAAAAAAAGTCAACCACTTGTTGACATGCATTCATTCATGAGGGGAACCTGGCACCCACCACTTACAGCACAAAGGACCAGTCCCACTGAAGACCCTCCACGAGCCTCTGCCTGGATACAGGGAAAGGGGAGCTTTATACAAAAAATTTAAAAAGTTAAAAGCTCTGGGAAGACCTATAAAAAGGAAATCAGAAACTAAAATTAACAAACCAATGCATGGATGCATCCTAGTTGTGCTCCATCATTTAGGGCAGGCTCAATTCATCCAGCTAAACTAAAAAGGTTGAAATGTGGACTGCCTTTCCTGTGATCATCCATTTGGTGATTGCATTCCTAATGAGGAGTGGCATCTCCTCTCTGTTTCAGTTTGATGATCTGCTGATTGATGAATCTATTTCAAGTTTCTATTTGGATAAAGCCACGAGAGTCTTAAAGCAATTTCCATAGACAACTCGATACCCTGAAAACCTTGAAACCGTGAGAGCTCAGAAGTACGTGGTCTCAACTGGATGTGAATAAACTAACAAAACTAAAACTAACATCCAAAAACACAGATCCTGGCACAGCTCTCCTGGAGGGGCTTGTCCTCCTTAAAACACACACACGTGAAATTTCTTATACTAATTACACTAAATGAGCCAGAGATGGATGCATTTGAGCAAATGACTGGCTGTGCAGCTAAGCATTTGCAGGCACTATAAAAATGATGATGATTGATTCCCCTAAAGCAGAAGAAGGCTAAAAGAAGCCTGAAAATTGTTTTTAGATCGTACTTTTCACAGTATGCATTCCAATTAAGAGGAAACTCTAAGTGGGAACGGAAAATGCTGCGTGGGTAGCTTGAAAAAATGTAAAGATGAAATATAAAAATATGAGTTTTTGAGAAAATTGCCAGAAAATCAAAACTCTTTTTTCTTAAAGGAGATTTGTGGGTTGTTGATGAAAACCTTACCGTGCCCTCACCCTAAAGATCAGCATCTTTAGACATTTTGAGACAAATATTGTACTCTGGAGACCTCACAAAACTACAGAAAATATATTTTACTTTCAGCTGAACGCCTTATAAATATCAAAGGCTTAATGACTGTCTAAAGGATCCAGAGTGGTGGAAAGTTTGAGTGGGTTGCCCAAACTTTCACATGTCCATATATCATCTCATTTCAGTGCCAACAGCCCACACCATGAACAGATACTTAATTAGATTTTCTATTATTATTTTCAGCAGAAAATGAATTTTGCTGGCATTTTCAATATATGAATATATTTTCAATGTATGAAATATTTCAAATATTATACAAAAGACCTGTTTAGACCTGCTAACATTTGGTTTTCATTGACATTTAGTCCTGTGCAAAATGATTGGCAGTAGCCATTCAATATATTTTTTAAGAGATAGGCTGCAAGAGAGATAACAGTATTTTTTTTATTCTATAGAAACACGTTTTCAGGATCTTGTGTAGTGGTTCAAAAAACATTTTTTGGCTTATTTACAGAAATGTTTCATGGGTATCGAGTTCACTACTGGCCTTTCTCCTTGAGACTTTATTAAGCCTAAAATAACAAATCCCCCCAATTACGGTATCTCAGAAACATGTGACTGTCAGAAACTGAGTCAAACACATTCTGCAGGTCAGAAAGTGTCATTTCTACTCAGGTGAAAGTTTACCGGATTCTTCCCAAAAAACGGTGGTAATTACTGAACCCAACTCCAGTTCTTTGGACGCTTTCTTCGGCTTTAACAGAGGTTCAAGCATTTTAAAACATGGTTTCGCGTTTTCATTTTGGCGTTTAACCGTTTCAGGTTGTGGTCACTCTTCTGGGATCACGGCAAAACAGCGAACCCCATCACCTGACCGACCAAAAGAAACACTTATTTGAGAGGGGTGCGGTGGATTTGTTTCTTCTAACAACCCCATTCTCACTTGGAGAGCTTCAGGGAATCAGACTGTGGCACGACAACTCAGGGAGTCATCCTGCCTGGTAGGAAAACATACAATTACTAGAGATTCACATACATAAATTGAGTAAAAATGATGATAATCATAATAGAATAACTGGAATTTCAGTGTCGAATCAAAGTAAATTTGGACATAAATGCATAAAAGTAAAAGCAAGTCTTTGGACATTCTCAGGTATGTTGGGAACATCATGGTGAAGGATTTACAGACGGAGGAGAAATGGCATTTTCTCTGCAACTCCTGGCTGGCGATAGACCTGGGCGACTGCTGCCTCGATAAAGTCTTTCCTGCTTCAACAGAAACGGACTTGAAGAGCTTCAGGTACGGTATAAATATGGTCATTCTTGCAAATGCAAGCACACCACTGAAGTCTGCAGGAAGAATGGAAAAGCCAGACTATGATTTTTTTATTTAAATTTGAATGACAAAAATTACAAATCAAATGCAAATAAGAGGCCTTGGTTTCATTTTGATTTCAGCTGAACTGGTAACAGGTTTAGGGCAAGATGGAACAAAAAAAATCAAGTTTTATAACCCTATTACACCAATGCTGAACCAATCAGTGCTTTATTCACTCTTGTGAATCCAATATTTTTCTGTTTGGGAGAATTAGGGCCTGAGCCACAGAGCTAATGGCTAAACGGGGGCCAGCTGGCTCACTGGACTCTGTCCAGGGCAGAGAAGCTATTGCAGAAAAATGGAAAATACCATGGCAGCTGACATGGCTGTTCAAACTTGCTTTGTCTTGATAATAAACAGCTGAAACTGTTTCCTCCAAATATTCAGCGTAAACACTGATTTACAGAGTATTATCTGCTTTCTGTCAGACGATTCCAAACTACACAACACAGAAAAAGACAAAAGAACAACGCAAATATCTAACTGGGAAAGCATGAATATTCCAAAACATTATTTTTATTTTTTTTATTTTTTGCTCTTACTGTTTTTAATCTTTGAGTTTGTCTTGTGTGGAGGTGATAATTGTGTTTTATGATTCGCTCAAATGGCCTGTACAGCGCTTTGATTTTAGCTTTGGCTGACTGAAAGCGCTTTATAAATAAAGTTGAGTTGAGTTGAGTTATTTAAAAAATGCTGTTTTAATTTTCCAGCAATTTGTTCAGCATGAAGACAACAAAGGACTTTAGTGACGGACACCTTTGGTACTCGGTCATCGGTCGTCCGGCCAACAGCTCCTTCACCTGTGTCCAGCGGGTGTCCTGCTGTTTCTCCCTGCTGCTCTGCACCATGTTGACCAGCATCATGTTTTACGGGATCCCAGAGGATCCCTCTGACCAGGTCATGGACTTGGGTAAGCTACAGGTCACTAACGGCTGATCATGCTCTACTGGACGACGGCTCACCCCCTCTCTCTTTTATTTCAGGTCACTTTGAATTTACGTGGCAGCAGTTCATGATCGGCGTGCAGAGTTCCCTCATCATGTTCCCAGTGAACATCCTCATAGTGGCTGTGTTCAGAAACACTCGGCCACGGGAGACGCCTTGTTGTCAGAGACAAACCGAGAAAACAAACCAAGGGAAGCAAATCGCTCTTCAGGAGGAAAACGCTTTGCAGATAGTTCCCCCGAAGACGGAAAAAAACAACCTTCCATGCGCTGGGTTTGAAGTAGCTGATATAAATGCTCTTCTATCCAAGGTGGAAGCCTTCCTAAAAGAAAAAGATGAAACCAGTAATGAAACCAAGTCTCCTCTCCCAGGTGTGATCTGCTGTGAGGTGTCATTTCTTTTTCAGAGGCTCATGCTTTTTGAAAAGATAAAAAACCCTCAAATTCTAACTTATATACCCACTGCGGAATATTAATACAAGTTGAAGGGAAATAAAATATACTTCCACTTGGGTTCTCAGTATTTCATGCACAATTTCAACATTTTAGACTCAAATAAGTAGGGATTAAATTGAGAAAGAATCACTGAAAGGATGTCACATTAAAGTTCAAATTCTGATGCATAATCAAGTCAGAAATGGAACTATTCTTTCTGAACAACTGACTTTTGGGATGCGTCTGAAAATAAGAGACTTACTATGAAAAACCGCTTCAATATAAGTAAATTCCATGAAAATATCTTTACACAAAATATCGAAAAATGGGCAGAACTTGGTCCTCTTTACAAAAACGTATTTTTCTCCAGTCCTATATGAGCAGAGATGTGACCAGACTTGTGTCTTTCATAAAGTTGAGATTGCACTGGTCAATTAATAGAGCACAGACACTTTCTCTCTTACCAACTATTGCATCTATCTATCCAGATATCTAGATCTCCAAAGCTAGTCTGTTGTTTGTCCTGAACATGGACAGTTTTATACAAACAAAAGTGTAAAACAGTTTTACAAAGACACGTTTGCTCAGAAAGAGGAACGTGAAATAAAAACATGTCTGACCTCTGTATATTTTGCATGCAGCATCGACACCGGAGGGGATTCCAGCAGACAGCTATGAGATCCAGTACCTGCACAGGCAGCTGTGTCACACTGAGAAGGAGCTGGCGTCCAGCTCAGCTGACCCTCACAGTCACCAGGCCCTGCAGAAGGTCCGGCACATGAAGAGCTCCCTCCAGGCTCGCCTCATCCCGTCTGGCTCCACTCACCTCCATGAACCTTTGTATGACAAGTACGAAACACACCCATTCACCACAAGAACAGTATTTTCTGGAATTTACACACAGTTCTTTTCATCTGATTTCATCTTATTTAATGAAATAATATAATATTGACATATGAATGTAAGATTTTGTATTCATTTATTCATTTATTCATTTTCTCAGACAACAGTTCTTTACTGTGCCAAATCAATCAGAATCAGAATCAGAAATACTTTAATAATCCCAGAGGGAAATCATTTTTGTTACTAGCTCCATAAATAAAACAACGGCATACTGTATACACAAAATTCCACATAGAATATAGATAAATATATACATAAATAACAATCAATGACCAATCTGTGCTACATTTACACTTAACATGTCATATGGACACTAAATGATTATTGTAGTAACTATAAATATTAATGATTGTCTGATAAAAACTAGACTAATCCTGAGGAAATTATTACTTTGTATCATCCTTCAGTTACAGGTCGGTTCCAGCAGATGGCGCTGCTACTGCTGGTGGTCAGAAAAGAAAAGTGTGCTGTTCTGGGATGCTACCCTGGTGGTTCATCTTCGTTGGCTGGCTCCTGGTGATTGGCACCAGTTGCGTGTCGGGATACTTCATCATGCTGTACGGGCTGAAATTTGGAAAGGAGCGCTCCATAAGCTGGTTGGTGTCCACCATTGTCTCCTTCTTCCAGAGTATTCTCCTCATTCAGCCACTGAAGGTGAGGTGATTTGTCCTCCACAACCACACAGCATGACCAATAGAGACATGACAATGTTGTTAAATCTTTTCTTAAATGTGAGGTGTCATAACGGTCATAGTTGTTTGAGCTGACAGACAAATTTGTTGTAATGTGGCTCTTCATAAGTAAAATGTGAAATGTTTTTTAATCTTGATGTGTTTAATGTTCTAGCTTTTACTACTCTTGATGTACTTTGAAATTTTTCTACAGGTGGTGGGTCTCGCAGTCTTCTTCGCACTGGTAATAAAAAAAGTTGATGATGAAGATTTACAAAATGTCACGTTTGAAAGCATGAACAAAAATCAAGGTACGGTTCAAATGCACCCAACATACGTTGTGTTTTCCCAAATAACGAGCTGCATCTAACATCATCCCCAGGTCATTTTGGGAACGTACAGATGAGCAGGCGAGATGTTGGTCTGTACGAGCCGCCTCCGTCTGCAGATGTCCAGATAATGAAAAGGAATAGGGTTTTGGAGCAGAGGGCTTTTGGACTCCTCAGGGAGATTCTGGGTGAGTGTGCATTCTTATTTTGTATTATTTAGCTTTTACCATGGAACATTTGGAGGCTAAAAAGACTATTTACAATGTTGTGAAATCGATAAGAAAGATTTAATTGATTTAAAAAAAAGAAATGAAACATTTCTTATGACCGTAAACCTATTTTTTCCAATATAAATCTGTTCCCCTCGCACTGTAATGATATAAGAACCTTAATACTAAAGCATGGAAAACTGATTTGTTGTTTATTAACTACCATAAATATGAGAGGGACTCCTGTGTTCTGCAGTGAGGGATAAGACACAATAACAAATACAACTTGAAGCAGCACAAAATTGGGCAGTTAAAATAATAGATGACTAAGACAAATGACTGGAAGTCCAGTTCATTTTAGGAGATATATTACTTTCAGAAGCGAAACCATCATGCTTTGTCACTAAAACTTAAAAGATTGCAAGTTGATCAAGTACAGGTTGTATTTAAGAGGACATTACCATTCAGGATACCATGGATTAATAAAGGCTAGAGCAGATCTGAATAAAATCATTTAATTTCTTCTTGGACTTGTTTGGATTGCATTGCTGAACTTCTGTGGCTTCATTGAGTTAATGTGTGTCTGTGTGTGTGTGTGTGTGTGTGTGTGTGTGTGTGTGTGTGTGTGTGT
>CAJRST010001113.1:17865920-17978426 GCA_907169785.1 Menidia menidia
TGTGTGTGTGTGTGTGTGTGTGTGTGTGTGTGTGTGTGTGTGTGTGTGTGTGCGTGTGCAACTCTCCAGGCTGCTTTTTGTGGTTCCTCTGGTTGTCTGTACCTTCCCTCATTCACACAAGCCTCCCAGGCTTTTAGAGCCATACGTTCAAAACAAAACACCCCATACACCGCATGTGAACCAAACTGTCACTATTTTCTGTCCACACTTAATGACCTGAACTGAGCCAAACCTCTCCCAGCAGCATACAAATTTTAGGAACTCTCAAGAAACTGTTTGACTATTTGCCCTCATGGTGATGTTTACTTGGACTTTTTTGTTTTGTTGGGAACTTTTAATGGAATATGTGTTTAGCTATTTTCTTGGTTTGTTGTGCTTCTGAATTAAAAAAGAAAAATAGGAGAGAAGTGGGGTAAACACAGAGACAAGCAGACACAACAGTGTATTCATTAAAAAAGCTTAATTAAGCTCGCTTTTGCTTGTTTTCACTGTGTGCATTTTATGCCTTTGAATTGAAAACACCAGATTTAAGGTAATTACTCCTGTCTGACCCCCAACTCTGTGTAAATTACTGGGTATGCTACCCTGTCTATGGAAATGATTTCCAACACAGGGCCTGCTCACAGAATCTAGCCAAGTAAGGATAGATTATTTTAAAGGGAAAATATTTCTTTTAAAGGCAAATCTTGATTTATGCAGCTTGATTTTTGTGGTTGTCCTTATTATCAACGTCTTAACAAATGTATACTGCAACGTATTATGTGATTATATAACATATTGTATTATATTGAATTAGTATTGTTTATATTGTATTATACTGATGCAAAAGATAAAAAGATGTTATGTTGACATAGAAGCATCTGATGTCCAAACCCTGCACACACTGACGGTGTATGAATATGTTGTTTTTTTCAGCCTACGTCGGGTTCATGTGGATGTTGCTGCTGGTGGCTTATGGCCAGAGGGACCCCAATGCTTTTTTCTTGAACCAACACATTAGGAAAAGCTTTACTGACAGTGTCCCGGAGAGCATGAGCCTTCAGGACGTGTTCACCTGGGCCAACACCTCTCTTCTGACAAACCTCTTTGGAAATTATCCAGGTAGAACAAAGTCCCTGCACACACCCAAACAGGATGAGGAGAGCACTTTCCCAGCTGTAACGCAGTTTTTTTGCATGTAAAATAGTCAGGCTTTTTGTTTGTCATTTATTTGTGTCATAAAGACTTGACAAATTGCTTTATTCAGTGAAGCAAAGCGCTTAAGCAGATTTGCACAGCTTTGTGTCAAAGCAGCTGAACTCATCAGAGGAAATTAAACTGCAGTCGACTTCACATAGAGGCAACAGAAGGCTTCTTTAGCATCATGCAGAGGTTTATTGTCGCTTTTTATCCAAGTCCAAGCATGCTGATAGCAGATAAAATAATTAGTTGTGACACATAGTGCCACACCATGTTTTTTTTTTTAATGATTTGAGCAGTGTTGAAAGTCCACTTTGTGACATTTTATTTGAGCATAATTACTAAAGTTGTCCAGGACAAAAAAAAGGCATGCCGTTTCATAGCTGTTTAGGGAATTAAATGTAAAGTCTTATAAAGTAAATCTGTCTGTAATGAGCAAGCATAAAAGTACAGCTCTTTGCTGTGCAAAACAAAACAACAGGAGACTAATCCTGATTTGCCATAGCATGAAACTACTAACAGGAATGTAAAGAGACTAACCTGCATCAAGATGTAAGTGTTAGTCTAAAAAACACTGTATCCATTACAAAAAAAACATGACAAAGGTTTGAATTGAAATGAACTGAATGCCTTTTATTTGTCATTATATTCCTAAAAATGACAATAAAGCTCATTCAATTGAATGAAATTCAATTCAAGGCATTTGTTTGGTCACCTGATATCAGACACCCTCTTAGATATTCTTTACCTAACCACTAATATTTATTTTTTTGCTCAATAAAAGGCAGGTAGCCATATTGATTTGACCAATGAGTGCATAGCGTAACAGTTTATGCCTGTGCTAACAATTTAAATGTTCCATTTGTTGACTCAGGTTTTATCACTGATGGAAACTCCAAGCTGGTGGGCAATGCCCGTCTGCGTCAGCTGAGGGTTCAGAAGAACCAGTGTCAGGTTGGAGATCCCGTGCTGGCGCTGGTGGCAGAGTGCCACGCCCCGTACGTGGGGGGGGTGGAGGACATGGGCTCCTATGAACCGGGCTGGAACCGCACCGTAAACGACAACAGTAGTGAAAACGCCTCCGGGCCCTGGAGATACCGGACACAGGCTCAGCTCAGGGCTCAGCCCTTCTGGGGCAGAATGGGGCTCTACAGGGGGGGGGGCTTTGTGGTGGAGCTCGGCCCAGACTTATCAAACGCGAGCAGGTATGTACAGCAACACACCAGTGTGGATTTCTCAACATGAGCTCTGAAAATGGTTTCGGTGTAAATATATATGTATTTTTACCTGCAAAGATGTTTTACATTTCAGTTGAAGACATGGCCAACCTTTAATATATTCCTATCTGTAATCCACAGCACCCTGGAGTATCTTTTTAGGAATAAGTGGCTGGATGTGTACACAAGGGCCATCTTTGTTGAGTTTACTGTTTATAATGCAAATGTGAACCTCTTCTGCATTGTCACACTCCTGATGGAGACCTCAGCCGTAGGTAGGGAGCGCTGTCTTTGATCACTGCAATCACGTTGCATTAACAACTTTAAGTGTAATTTCCTTGCGAATGAATTATGTCGGATTTATTTTGGATGCAAATACACCTCGAGCGCGTTGTGTGAATGTCATCATCCTCGCCTGTACGCAAATCAAACAATCAAACTGCCTTTTCAGGAGCCTTCCAGTTTTCCAGTGATTTGCAGAGTGTCCGCCTTTACCAGTCAACAGGGGGCCTTTACTTCTTTGTCATGGCAGCTGAGATCGTTTACATGCTTTTCATCCTCTATTACATGGTCCTGCAGGTAATCACTGATGGAAAAATCTACTAAAGATGTGAATTGTAAAAATAAAATATTTTCATATCAACAGTTCCTACATATTAAAACACTTTCCAATACATGGATGAAGACATATTTAGTATCCAGGGAAAGGTTTGACTCACAACTGATTGAAAACAGACCCCACAGATTAAGGACAAACTTTTTTATCACAGCATGCCACATTTATAATATTCTGTACTATTTAAGAATTACCCTAAAAAGAGATTCACTGAGACCGTGAGATGGGCAAAGGCTTATTTATCCAGTTAAGTATCTTCTCTGCAGTTTACAGCAGATGTTATTATATAAGAAACGGTAGTGTCTTTGACAGTATTTGCTGGATCTAATTGCATTAATCTTGTGTCATTTGCAATTTACTTCCACATGTTTTCTTTTCTTCCTTTTAGGGCGATGTTATATCATAACTTAATTATATTTTTCACACGTTTTTTCGAGGGCTATTTTAAACCTCTATCAACTGAAATTAGGTTTTTGAGGTTTCTGGTTTTGTAAGCAGAAAGTAAATGACAAACACAACCAAGGATAAATGAGCAAACACATGCACACAAATTTTAACTTAACTGGAAGCTTTCAAACCGGAGGAGTGCTGCTTCTGTGCAAACCTTGAGCTTGTTTTCAACAAATGTTCTTATGTATTGCTGCTTACACTTCTGCAATTCCACTGGCATGTACACGATTTTACATTTTGTCTCCCGAAAAGGGCAAACTGCTGAAGCAGCAGGGCTGGGTTTACTTTAAAAACAAATGGAACCTTCTGGATCTGAGTATCATCCTTCTGAGCTGGAGCGCCTTGGCTTTCTTCATCATGAGGACCCTGCTTGGAAACCGAGATATGTCCTTCTATCAAAAAAACAAAGACCAGTGAGACCTCACTCTGTGTTCTGCCCCACGCTGAGATTTGGCCCTCATCACGACTTTGTGGGCTTAAAAAAAGAACCTAACCTTTGCTAACAATTATCTTCCCCATGCAGATTTGCCAGTTTTTATGAGACAGCCTCTGCAGACTTAATGTTCCAGTATCTGATCGCCTTCATCGTCCTTCTGGCCACGGTCAAACTGTGGCATCTGCTCCGACTGAACCCCAAAATGAACCTGATCACTGCGGCCCTGCAGCGAGCCTGGAGTGACATTTCTGGTTTTCTCGTGGTCATTATCGTTGTGTTCGTGGCGTACTCTATGACAGTGAGTATTCTCCAGCTTTATTCAGATGCTTCTATTCGCACATATCAATCTCACATGTCATTAGGAGGGTATAACATCACAAACATAGCACTTCTAAGACAACTGGAACTCAGGATGAGAGACATTTTTGTTATTTTGCTATATAAACTCATTGTGTGTAAGATTTTACACCTGTGAATAATATCTAATACTACCATTCTGGACTTATACAGTGAGGAAAATAAGTATTTGAACACCCTGCTTTTTTGCAAGTTCTCCCACTTAGAAATCATGGAAGGGTCTGAAATTGTCATCGTAAGTGCAAATCCACTGTGAGAGACGTAATCTAAAAGAAAAATCCAGCAATCACAATGTATTATTTTTTAACTATATATTTGTATGATACAGCTGCAAATAAGTATTTGAACACCTGAGTAAATCAATCTTGATATTTTGTACAGTAGCCTTTTTTTGCAGTTAAAGAAGTCAAAAGTTTCTTGTAGTTTTTCACCAGTTTTGTACACACTAGAGGAGGGATTTTGGCCCACTCCTCCTCACAGATCTTCTCTAGATCCGTCAGGTTTTTGGGCTGTCGCTGAGAAACACAGAGTTTGAGCTCCCTCCAAACGTTCTCTATTGGGTTTAGGTCTGGAGACCGGCTAGGCCATGCCAGAACCTTGATGAGCTTCTTACAGAGCTACTCCCTGGTTCTCCTGACTGTGTGCTTTGTTTCATTGTCATGTTGGAAGACCCAGCCCATCTCAATGCTCTAACTGAGGGAAGGAGTTTGTTCCCCGTAATCTCGCAACACATGGCCCCGGTCATCATCTCCTTAATACAGTTCAGTCGCCCTGTCTCGTGCACAAAAACACCCCCAAAGCATGATGCTACCACCCCCATGCTTCACAGTGGGGATGGTGTTCTTGGGATGGTGCTCATCATTCTTCTTCCTCCAAACACAGTTAGTGGAATTATGACCAAAAAGTTCTATTTTGGTCTCATCTGACCACATGGCTTTCTCCCATGACTCCTCTGGATCATCCACATGGTCATTGTCAAACCTAAGAAAGGCCTTGACATGTGCTGGTTTAAGCAGGGGCTTGCATGATTTCAAACCATGACGTCTTAGTGTATTACCAACGGTAACCTTGGAAACGGTGGTCCCAGCTCTTTTCAGTTCATTGACCAGTTCTGGGCTGGTTTCTCACCTTTCTTAGGATCATTTAGACCCCACAAGGTGAGATCTTGCATGCAGCCCCAGTCAGAGGGAGATTGACAGTCATGTATAACTTCTTCCATTTTCTAATGACTGCTCCAAAAGTGTTGGCAGTTTCCCTATAGCCCTTTCCAGCCTTGTGGAAGTGTACAGTTTTGTCTCTAGTGTCTTTGGACAGCTCTTTGGTCTTGGCCATGTTAGTGGTTGGATTCTTACTGAGTGTACGGGGTGGACAGGTGTCTTTATGCTGCTAACAACCTCAAACAGGAGCATATAATTTAAGATAATAGATGGAGTGGAATTCTAGCTGATAGACAGGTGTTCGAATACTTATTTGCAGCTGTATCATACAAATGAATAGTTACAAAATCTTTAGTAAAAAATATTTTTTTAGATTATGTTTCTCACAGTGGACACGCACCTACGGTGACAATTTCAGACCCTTTCATGATTTCTAAGTAGGAGAACTTGCAAAATAGCAGTACACACCCACACACATATATAAGGTAACATATGACAACATATTTAGAACTAAAAAATTAATTATCTCAAAACATACTAAACTACTCAGTAGCGGAATAATCTTTTGCAGATTTAGTCTTCTTCGGATGTCTTTGCATACAATTAGACAGTTTATCCTCTATCTTTCTCCTGTTCTTTATAAAAAAAAGGTCTTGTGTTTGGATGTGTACAAAGAGGCAATCTTCGATTGAAGGTGCGGGATTTAAAACTGTAGATAATCAAATTATCTGATTATTTTTCATTATTGTCGGCATCTTTACATTATAAGTCACTCTGTAAAGAACTGGAGATGCAGCTTATGTTTAATTTGATCAAATTCCTCTGTATATTTCCAGTCCACATATTTTATAATATTATTTGAACTGCAGTGGGTCTTTGTTTTCCATCCTATACAGTACATCGATATGTGTCTGAGGAATATCTTAAAATATCCACAAACGTCTTTCATTTCATCATATACGATGAATCTGTACATCCTGCCTCTGATTTAATGTCAATCCTCCTTCTAGAGCAATGTGATTTATGGCTGGAAGATTTCATCCTACAAAACGTTTTCTGACTCTCTTCTGACCATCATTAGTTTGCAGATTGGCATTTTTAATTATGATGAGGTGAGTAATCTGCTCAAAATAATAATAGCTTGTAAAACTGTGTCTCGATAGCAATGGTTAAAATGCAATTACAAACAGAGCCACATCAGTAGTCTAACATTATTTCACCTCCAAAAGTAATAGTAATAGATAGTGTGCATAGATAAGGTTTAAATTAATTCCCTTCTCAACTGTTTTATAGGTGTTGGATAGCAACCCCGTGCTCGGTGGATTACTCTTTGGTTCCTGTGCTGTGTTGGTGACATTTGTGTTGCTCAACCTCTTCATTTCAGTGATTCTTGTCGCTCTACAAACAGAGCAATTGCACCATAAGGTAACATAAATCTAATTGTATGGTTTCAGTGTATATGTTTCAACTTGTATTTAGTTTGTCTCTTCTTAATTCGTCACAAAGAGGGAAATGCATGTCAAACATATCATTTTCAACGTTATTTCGAACAAGCTAGTTTTAAAAAGATGTGGTAGAAAGTACCACATGTAATGTTACAGCTATGAGTTTAGCAGTTTTACATATATGGTCCTTTGAGATTCAAGATTTATTTGTTATTGTGTCATCTTGAGACTCAGAGTTACATGGAAGAGTGTACCGTGTTTGTATTTGACCCCCCCATTTTTAATCATGTCATCCGATAGAGTTGCACTAACATTCCATCATTTGCAAATTGAGCACCACAGCATGCACTGTTTATGAGTGCATGCTCCATAAAACACTCAAGAAGTTGTTGTGTGTGCATACAATATTCATAGTTTTTTGCCTTGCAGTCTCCTTATGACACCTCTATTCGTTTTTGACATTTTCTTCTCGAGGTTTTAAACCACAAAGAGCAAAGAGTTTATGATTTGGAGGGCCCTGACAGATTCACCCAGAGGCATCCAAATCCAGGGAGAAAAGGAGTAAAATAGTATTATGATTTGGATAAATATGTATGTGTGAGTGGGCCACTTAATAAGAATGAAGCAGACGTCTCCACCAGCCCTCAAATGAAGCTGCAGGCTATGAATGACAGGCAGTTGTAAAACTAAATTTATAATTCCTGGAGCATCTTGATAGAAAAAAGCTGGTTACCACACAATAGGAGAGCTGAGGCAGAAAAGTTCTCAAGTAATTTTGTGAGACTTTAAGATTGAAGGTTACCATTTCCGCGGCTGACAGTTAATTTAAAGCAGAGAGAAAGACGGATCATCCAATCAAGTTTAAACGCCAACAAAAGAAGCAATTTTGTTACACTTTACACCTGCAAAGGTCCATATAAAAACGTTTGACTTTTTCTTTTGTTATCAAGAACTATGCTCCCGATTCGGCCTTTAGAACGGAGATCACATTTTACCAGTAACACACACCAGAGACTGGAGACCCAAAACGGGGAAGTGCAATGTGCCAGAGCGGGATTTACCGGGAGGGGTTAAGGCGCTTTACTAATTGCCTGTTTGAAAGTAGCAGTGAGGTTTTAATAAGGTTTACAGGAGCTTACACCAACAGGATGAGTCATTTATTTAATGCATTCAGTCAGCATTGGTCTTGTATTTGTAGTAATAATTCACAATATTTGGCACTGCCTGTAGCCATAAGGGGAACATATTGTTTGTCAGGTTTCTGACAAGGACTCACAATATATAGGTCCCGAAAAACCGCAGCGGCGGATGGAATCAACAGAAAATGTAGTAAGAGTTTAGCTGGTATGAATTTATTTAGAGTAAGCATTTTTTATACATCTACTGTACATATTTACTGTTCCTGCACATTCCCGAGTTGTCATCATCAAACAAAGCTCCGTTTCCTCCTCCAGAGTCGCTTTTGCTGTTGTTGCAGGAATTTATTTCAAGTTAACAAACGGCAAGCCTGGCTGATGGCGGGGAGGTTCTGCAGCTGAATAATATTCCACACTCAGCAGGCGATAAGTCAAGTTTGGCCTCCAGTGGCGGTTTGGGTTTATCTCACGCCCTGTGTGCCCACCGCCCACCCCAAATGATAACTTGAGTGGAATTAAACATTTTCTTCTTGCAGTGCTGTGCTCTCGGATACTTTTTAGTTTAATCTCGTGCACCCGGTGCCCTTTTTCAGATTGCTAGCAGGGCGCTTGCCCACAGTAAAAATGGCCCCTTTAATCTCCAGATCACAGCAGCTAACACTTCAAAATGAGCACAAGAAAAACTTGTTATACAAAGAAAATGGCCAGACTGGGTGAATATTCTCATTTCAGCCATTAGACCATGATCCCTCTTAAAACCAGTGAGCAGTCCTGAGCTTTTGTTACAACCAGCTCGTTACGGGAAAAGGGATGTAACACAAACTGGACATTCTTGGTATTGACAAAAGGGTTATTTATTAACTTAGGGAAATATTTGGGCAAACAACAAAGAAACAGCAATCAAATCCCCCAAAAATGGTAACAAAACAGAACACAAGCTAACTGCGTGATCCAAGGCAGTCGAAACAACTAAACAAAACCAACTAGATTTATTCACAACAGTCAAAATTAAATTCACAGTTCCAAAACAATATCCTCTCAAAGGAGTACAAACACAGGCATGGGAGAGGGGCCACAACAATATGCTCCTCAGTGTCTTTACTCCTGTCTCCTGGCTCTCCTGATTGGTGGAATGGCATCAGCTCGTTAGTTCAGGAACCCTGGGAAATGTAGTCCAGACTCAGGAACTAGAGGAAATCAACCCCTCCTCACAGAATTCGGCCGGGGGCCGTGACACCTTTCATCAGCGTCTTGTCTAGTGGGGGCCCACGACACCTCCAGGAGGCCAGAGGGCGGTCACTGGTGTCCAGAGCCACTCCCCTAATGCCCGCCATCACTGCCCCCCACACCACAACAACTAGGTTTCCTCCCACCAAAGCTGAGGTCAAACCACCTGCACCTGTAAAAGCAGGGGGGGGGGACCCTGGTTTAGGGGGAACAAAAGTATAGTGGGAGCAGGAGAATGTATCCATATATTTCATAAGTTCTGACTTATGATTGACTTGAGGGCTGCTCAGGGCTGTGATGGTTAGTTTGGTCATGTTACAGTAAGAGGTTTCTGGTTTGAATCCCGACTGGGCGCCTTTTTGTGTGGTTTGTGTGTTCTCCCTGTGTATGTGTGGGCTCTCTCTGGGTACAAAATGACTGGATGGAGCATTTAGATGGAACCCCATGTTCAGATCTGACCTTTGACATGCATGGAGGAGCCAATGCTCCATGCACATTTCATTTACTGGTCACCACAAAAAAGTGTATTCCTACAATCCTAACCCAGAGGTAAATTATTATCAGATGTCAGAAATAAAACAAAGTTCAGTACAATAACCTTGATGTAAGGATAGAAAATATTCCTTTGAATCAGTCTTTCGACCACATTCAAAATAAATTCAGAACAGCAATTAGAAGAACCAATTACCACACAGAAAAACGTTCGTGCATGGGTTATACACGGGAGTGCATTCCAACCAGCTGGATTTCTATCCATTTTAATGGATATCGTTTCATTTCGGACAAAGCAGCTTTTAATCCTAATTTTTTATTCTAAGCACAGTCTGTATTGTCTATAATCAAAGGGTGCAGAAACAGGATTTTAAAGGTCTGCCATATTTTTCACAGCATGACTTTTTTAAATTCACAAAAAGGGCACAAAACATCCCCTCCGCTCGATGTAATCATTAACTTTCACTCTCATGGGTTCAGATTTTGGTTTGTCTCATTTCTGAAATGGAAATGACTGAAATCAGTAGTCAAAAGTGCCGTGTGGATCATTTGTACTTAGAGGTCCACAGTGTTAAAAGTAACTTTATTTCTTGTTGGTCAGAAAGTGATCTTTTGTCTTTCCTTCCCCAGCCCTCAGAGGAGGAGGAGACCGTGGACATCATGCTAAAGATTATATGTAATCTCTTTGGAATAAGACATAAAACGGAAAATGTCGCCCCGGGGCCGGATATGAATGGCAGCAGTGATGTGGCCCTTAACAATGCACAAATATGTCCATAACACCTCTTTAGATTAATTTAACTGTTTTAAAAAACATGACAACTAAGCTAACCCTACAGGGTATGGCATAATTAGTCATTTTCATATTTTAATGTTTTCTTGTATGGTAATTAAATCAGAGATTAATTCATTAGAGATCATGGCTCCTGACTTGATTTCTACTTTGAATCAAAACAATCTTTACTGTTTCCTATCTGATCTTCTAAAATGGTCTTTGTGTTGAGCATATCTGATGTACCACAACATTTTTTTGAATAACTATGTTACTGAGCATGCACAAAGATGGAAATAGTTTAGTACATCTGTCATTATATTGGATTAAATTACTCTGCCTAAGCAACCTTAGTCTGGTACAAAATCTTTCTTACATTAATTCCACTATTTAACAACATCAAAATTCAGTTTCTCTTGTGGCTTTTTGTGGTTCTTTTTACTTTCAAGTGTGTATCATTCTTGTATTTTGCATGCACACGAACACACACTCCTCCACTTCTGCACTTATTAAAAAGTTGCTGAGACCTTCTGTGGTTTTAATCAACAGCTTCTGCAGACATGCTTTTTTATGTTGGGCACTATCTTTCAGGAGCTTAGAGATTAACATTACTGTGATTTGGTGTTACATAAATAAAACTGAGTTTTATCTAATAGAATGAAAGGCTGAACAAAGATAGAATTACTGAGCATATCATGATTAGTAGAATTTCATTTATATCATGTAACACACTCACTGAACAATACAACATCATCAAAAAACAAATATTTTGAATATTTAAATACTTACAATGAAGTCCATTATAAATCCAAAATATTTACTAAACCAGCAACACTTACAACTTCCCACTCGAGAGGAAGAATTTCTTAAACTCAACACACCAAAAGGACTATAAAAATATGCAGGTCTTGGCTAATTGTATCGTAATCATTTAGACTCTGTCTGTGATCATAAGTTTGCACAGTATCCATGGACTGATCAATGATACACTCCTTTTCTTTTGTTTGTAATTGCAAGCCACGCAAATCTGCCCCACAGATAAATCCAGATCCCGGTCCCTCAGTCATTATCTTCCGCCTGCATTCGCCTATCTGCTCGTTCTATCTACGAAGAAGAGAGACGCACGGATGACTACGGTACAAATGACAAAAGAATTATGGATGATGAAAGTCAGCATGACTCACAGATGGAAAAACATTCAAAAAAGTTGAGACACTGTGGTAAGATTTACATAGAAAAATGACAAAATAAGAAATTATTGCAAAATAAAAAATAAAAAAACTGACCAGCTAGATAAGATTTTTTCCTACTGAACTGCACTTAGTCTTCTTTTTTTTAAATATTTTTCATGTCATGATGCTTCTAATGTTTCCCGGCAGTGAGGTCCATGCTGTTTTAATGGAGGCTAAATGTTGTTTTTGTACTTTCAGGCCTTGAAAAGAAACGGTTATAATTAAGAATGTAGGTTTCTGTAAAATCAGTTTTGACCTTTCTATTGATGGCATCTTTCTATATGTGCAGGCGGATAGCTCCACGGGCACAAAAGCTCTCCAATTCCATCAGAGATGTTGTCTTTTGAACCACATACTGAGAACATATTTTCACACAGCACAGAGCAGTTTTGCATTCTGATTCAGCCCGTGTTAAATGACCATTTGTTCAGAGGAGATGGCAGTTTTGACTTTCTCTTTACATAAAACACCTGGTAGAAACAAAAAAAACTAAACCAAATGAAAAAACAGACAGAATTCTTATACAATTCAATAATTTCCATTAAAGGATATAATATTCCTTATTATAAGACGAGCGTTCTGAGGTCACAGGAAGCTAAAATTTATAATTTTGCAGCTTGCTGAGATTTTGCCCCTCTACTGTTCCAGTGCTGGTTCAAAGCCAAAGAATCAGTTGAATATTGTAGAAAATCAATATTTTTGTCTGAATCTTTGCTGAGCAAAGAAACTCCTGCTAGAAACCAGGACCCATTGAAATGATGTGAATTTCATTAAAGCTGATGGACTGATTTAGACTGCTTTATTAAGGAAAATGATATCAATGCATCGTGAATATGACTTCATGTTTTAAGAAAAAAACTCTCACGCCGCAGACAAAACCTGAAAGAAATGGTGGCGTTGGATGGAGTGTAAACAGGACAAACAGAGTGAACTGATGACACATGTATAAAAGCTGTATTGTTTCCAGCAGAACCAAGCCCTGCACTTATCTTTAATGCACATGGCTTTCATGTGCTTTAGCTCTGAATGCACATGGCCCGAATACGCCTTTGGATATATAAAAAAAAAAAGGATTTACATTTAAGTTTGTTATCTTTATGGCAGTTGTGGTAAAATCATCTGTATCTGTCCCATCTGCAATATTCCCAGGATGAAATATTGATTTGTTATACATTTATTAACAGCGAGGAGACATTGAAGATAGCAAGAATTGAGGAAGCTGATTATTCAAGATGGCGCAATTATCAGATAATGGGTGCAAAGAGACTGTCAGAGAGACTACTGTTACATAAACTGGCTTCTCCATGGATCATATTAGATTAGCTCTTTTAAATAAATCAAACCAAAATGAGTAATGAGAACAAAGTCAATCAAGGCAACTAACTACTAAATTTGCAGCCTTTTCAAAGTAAATCATGAACAACCACCTGAAAACAGCCTTAGAAGATTATGCAATTAAGACAGAACACTGTTTTGGCTAAATTACACATTTATATTATTATAATTTTTGTGATCACCTGTTGGTTCAACTTGATGCCTTTGTCACCAAAATGAACAACAGTATTATTTCTTTAGCATAAATCAGGTTTTATTAATCCAACAACAGCTAATGGAAACACAGAACACAAATGTTGTAACAACCAGTATTGTAATATGTGTTCCAGCTAAAGTCAGCACCTGTTGGCCATTGTTACCTTTAGTAAGTTATTAGTTTGCAGGATAGTACTCCTGTATTTGGCAAATAGAAGCATCCCTTCGCATTGTGTGCTCTTTGTGTATAAAGCTGGACTACATTTACTTTAGTTGTGTAGACGTTCTGTTTTCTAACATAATGGTTTGCAGTTTTCTGCAGGCTAATAACATGTATGACACAGAAAATCATGTATGTTATTAACAATTATGTTTACAATTTGGTTATATAAGGTCTCCTGAACAAATGGGTAGTTGCTCATGGGCAATGTTGACCATTATGTTATGTTTCTTTGCACAGTCAGCTCCACAGCTGTCCAAAGCACCGTCCTCTTCATCAGTTTGTCTCTGATACTGTTGCTAATTATGTCTCAGATTTAAATCTGTTCTCAAAGAACGAGGACAGCCATACTGCTGGTGGGTACAGTTTTTGTAAGTATCTCTTTCGTCACATTAACCGAGGGGAGTTCATTAATTTAAGGTGTTAGCTTTAGCTTCGCTCTGGTGGTGGACCTCTTGGAAAGTCACTGGAACTGTGGGTTGTCTAAATCTAAAGTAAAGCTGTTCACTGTTATGGCAACCCCAGCATGGATTTATTTCACCATGATTGGTTTTGTGGTTTCTCCCGGAGAAGTTTAAAATAATCTTATAACTTCTATAACACATTGTACTCTCTGCTGTGCCTGAGTGAACCTTACATGTGACAGTTGCAGATATTTCTCTCTCTCTCTCTCTCTCTCGATTTTTTGAAAGACTATATACAGGGTGAAACAGTTCAATGGGAACAAAATTGCACTGTTTACGTGACAAAGTAAATGGTGACAGATTATGCACGGGTAAATTAAAACACTTAATTGGCACATTAAACTAATTTGAGCACTCTGAGGTGAGTCTTTGTACGTTTTTACGCATCACGACTCAAACAGTGGGTATCTTTTTGACATTTTGTTTGTCTTCCTCCATGTAAACATCCTTTTTAGCCGTGCATAGTGTGCATGCAAGCACATTATGGCTATTCTGCAAAAACATGATTGCATGTATGGGGAAAATACGGTATCCCTGATACTCAGGTGTTTAGAAACAAGTTTCTTTCTATTCTGAGTCGCTTTGATTTATAATCTTTAAGACGTTCTAGCCTAAAATAACAGAGATGTTTTTCTAGTAGGAGCAAGAACATGCTATGAAATGGTATCTATGAAAATTTAGCTCAAATCATGATATCGTTAGTGGAAAGAATGTTTAGTTAGATAAAATAGTTGTTTTAACATATCCTTTAAGTTGACAGTTTGTAAATCAAAAAGCAGTTGAGCCATTAATGAAAACATTAAAAATGTATTATCCACTAAAAGACAGGAGAGAAATACACCAGAGAGAATTACAGTCAGATAGTACAGGAAGATAGACACAAATGAGAATCACAGCAAAAATAAAATAATGCTAAATGCATTTAGCATCTTACAGAGGATCCTTTTAAGTGAATATTTTTAAAGCTTCTGCGAGAGCAGGAGAGGCACTAACAAACAGGCATGCATCAGGCACACACAGTTAAGAAGCCACCAAACGCACCCCCCCGCTTCACACTCAGCCCAGTGCTGGCAGAGGGAAAACAGAGGACTTTGTTAAAACACTTTCTTAATTTTCTTAATGTCACATCAATTTTGTTTTTGCGTGGCTTTACTGTGACGTTCACGAGTCATATACAGAGTTAGTACACAAAATAGTGTTTCATTTTAGGAAGTCAGAGATGAGAACGTTATGCACTTTAGAAATGAAAGGATGAGAGGATCAAATATTTCAAGATTAAAGTGAAGTATTTTGGTAGGACTGATTTTATGAAAAATCAAATACAGCTGTACAAGTGCAAGGTAGCCATGTTGGATGTATCCCTTATTAAATTAACGTAAACCCATCAAAAGCATTTAGAATTTAGATTTATCCTTCATTTGAATAAACTGTAAACCGTGTGCTTCAATGTATTAGTTAGAAAAAATATATTAAGAATTATAATGCAATAATTATAAATACTAATCATAATTCTGAAATCTTTCCATGTATTTATTTTTCCATTTTAAATGTCACTGACAAGTCTGTCGATGCTATCTCAGTGTTTAAATACGTGTGGCTCATCTATTTAAGGAGTTGAAATAGAGATTGGCAGGAAAAAAAGAGAGACAAAAGCATAAATAAGACAGGGATTCACATTGTGTGCTACATTTCTGGTTGTTGTATATTGCTCCAATGACCTGACGGAAAACTGGAAAAAGAGAAGCCAAAAAAAAAAAACAGATCTAAAACATCTGGGTTCTTTTCTGCTCTGTAGTTCTGTATTTTTTACTGCTTTTGCTTTTTGGTAAACTGGAGTTTTGATTTTAAGACGGTGCTCACACATGAGGAATTTATTCAAAGTTTACGGCTACTACTGCAGCATTCAGGACCTTCTCTTAATCCAACATTATAATGTGAATTAGCAAACTTCAACTCATGTTTTTTCTGTATTATTATCTAGTATTATGTGTTGAATCTCTACCCAAAGACACCCCAAAACACCAGAGTGGTGATGTTTAGAACATTCATGCCGACTTGAGCACAGCATAAGCTGCATGGAGTGCATGTAAAAACATCACTATTAGCATTTGTTGTCAAGATAATTATTCTTTTGAATCCAAGAAAAGGTTCATTTTGAAACCTCCTGCATTTGAAATGGAAAATATTAAAAGTTTAAAAAGGAATAAGGGTGCACATAAGAAAGGTGGGCCTTGGCCTTTTTTAAAAATCTTTGTGCGTGTATCTGTGAATGACTTACAGTTAAACAAACATCTCAAATGTTTTCCAGCTCCCTTTTGTAACAGTATCAACATATTTTATTCATTATCCTTTTCATATCTCCTGGGTCAACAACTGTCACTTCACAATGAGAATGTCTCCGGTTCAGATCTCTTTTTTTTTTCTTTTGTAGAGTTGTTCTCCTTATGCCAGCATTAGTTTTTTCAGGTACTCTGGCTTCCTCTAACCATCCAAAGGCATGCATGTTAGGTTGATTGTTGATTCTCCATCAGTGCTGTGGTCCTGTGAGCACCGGTCTGCTGTCCTGTTACGAGGGCTCTGAAAGGCTCCAACTCCAAGCAGTGCGAAAAATGAATTAATCACAGTTTCTTTTCAATCGTTTTTCGTTTCCTACAGGATTTGTGACAACTTCTGTGACTTTTCTTGACGGAGGCTGGCTGCTACAGAGTTTCCTCCTCCTCCTCAGCCGTTTGACTCGTGTGCATGACCGGCAGGTTTTCCTTTAGTGAGATATCGTCCACTCGCTTCGGGCCACTGTCCTCCGCCTCCTCGGGGATGGACGGGTCGGAGCTGGTGATCACGTACCCCGGCAGGGTGGCGTGCACGTTGGTGGCGGGGGGACAGGCGCTCCGGTGAGCGCGGCTGGAGGCGAGGATGGTGGAGCGCGAGGAGAAGCCGGCGGCGGCCAGGTGGGACTGGCTGCTGGTGCTGTTGTTGTTCAGACCCACGACCACCGAGCCGTAGCGGTAGCGGCCGCACACCACCGGGCCCTCCCACTCAAAGGCCAGGTTCCACCGGGTCCACGTCTTCTTTATTTCTGTCTGGACCTGTAAAGATGGGAGCGATACATCAGAATCAGAATCAGAAATACTTTAATAAATACTTTAAGGGAAATTATTTCCGTTACAAAATCCAGATATACAACAGCACATACAAATATACATGTCTATACATATATATACAACATTTCACATGAAATATAAATAAATATATACATATGTATATATACAATGCTGGATAACACTGGGTTTTAATGTGAAAATAACCACATAGAGCTTTTTTGCTAATACAAGTCCTCAAATGGAAGAGAAATTCTATCCTCCATTAAATCTTAAAATGTATAGATCGGAACATCTAATATATCTGAATATTTTCTTCAAAGTAATTAAATGTACCCTAAAACAGTAACTGATCCCTGATCTAGTGATCTATGTTTGTTAGGATTTGTGGATTTTTGTACATTGGAGTAGTTATTTGTCTCTTTGCTTCTGTTCTATTTATTCCTTAGAATTAATTTAGTTTGCATTAGTTAAATAATGAATTAAGTTTCTTCTAGTTACCTCTATGGTTTGTTTTTGCTGTGACTTATTGCCATTTGTTGTCTCCCACTCATGAGTTCCTCAGAACGTAATTCAGGTTGAGGTCTGGACTTTGAAAGGACCATTACATCACCATATTGCTTTAAGTTCTTAGCTAAGAATGTAGATATATTTATATCAACCCCTCTAAACAAGTCAACAATTCATGTTCAGGCAGTGGCTCTAGAGCGGTTGACACTCATTCTGTGTTTTCCTATTTGTAAGTCATTATTTGTGGTTATCTTAGTAACCAGCTTCTGCTGTGGCTGTTTCTGTGTGCTGTCGTCTGTTTTTCCTGATAAATGGCATGTAAAAAGTATAATATGCTAACTTACCTCTCCATTGCAAAAACAATATATGATGGACACAAAGAAGCCCTGAAAAGAAGAAATTCAGACAAATCATCAGATTATTGACCTATAGAAGTGTACAAATAACTCTAAAATGTCTACTTTCAGAGTATTACTGAAGGTAAGGGTTAAGGTAGTACAGTAGAGTATCCAGGAAAGGAATATGTCAATATATCATTGTTTGTAGCAATGCATTAGAAAATGGCACAATTATTCTTATTTTTCAATATTTGTGACTGGAAGTACTCCATAAATGTGTGGTTATGTCATGAAAAGATCAGATACAGACAAATAAAGTCAGATTTGGTTGTCATAAACCCAAAGAGGTTGAGTTGAGTACTGTTATTTTTACCCGCTTCTTTTTCTATTAAATTACCGATAAATACTCAAGCTAATTACATTGGATAGACAACACACTAGCATTACATTTTGGAACATGTGTCTATGTCATAAAACTCAGTTTAGTGGAATAAATTTACCAAAGAAATGCACCGAAATGGTACCTACAAAGTAAACAGGAAGTCACAGTGAATCATGCTCACCTTCACTGTGCTTTATGAGTACATCTATTTTCTAACCCAGACTAATAGAAACAACACTGAGTGGGTTTTCTCTCAAACTTACTCAAACCTACAGATTTTCATTCTAAGGTAGTTTTTACTGGGCTAATTTCAAGCTCAATACCTTAATTCTCAGGCCCAATTAGACTTGGGCAGTATGAGTCACAGTTAAATCTTTATGTAACCTGTACAGGCTCTTGATGGAGCTTCATAGTTTGTCAAATGGACAAAATTAGAATAATTTTGTATCACGACTTGATGGGATTACAATTTTTCTGTCAATGGAAGTCAAACTAGTGGCTTTTTATGCAGTCCAGTCTCTAAGCAACATATGAAATATGGATTGTGAACATGTATAATTTGCAGGACAATCAGAAATGACCTAAAAAATGATGCATTTGATTTTGTTTTTGTTTTTTTGTGTTTGCAGCCGGTTGTATTTTTGGCCAAGTTGGTGTGACTTGACAGCTAGGTATGTCTGTAGTCACAAATGCAGGAGGAGAAAACTTAATATATAGTCTGTATGGATTTGAATGCCTTAATAGATAGCAAGAAAGAGTAAGGAAACAGCAGGCGTATGCAAACATGACACTGGCCAGTAGAGTGGAGTTTGTCAGCTGTAAAACGTGATGGCAGGTTCAGTGCACAACAATCTCATTAAACACTGTGGAACTTGTGAACGCTGTGTTAGGGGCGTGAAGTCATTTTCGCATAAGTAGCTGAATAATTTTTTTAAACTGTGAAGCTGTGGGGGCATCGGAAGGAAGAATGCTTACTATTTATTATAAGCTATGTTGAAAAAGCATCCAAGAGCAAGTTTTTTTTTTTTTTTTGCTACCAGAATAATCCAGAAGTGTCTGACTTTGAGTGTATTTTCATTATATGTTCATTATTCATTTTCTATATGAAATATCTATCGACCCGGTTGGGGAGAAGTGGTACAGAAAATGGATGGATGGATGTAAACGCCTATGTTACAAGGAAATAAAAACTTCAAATTCAACCAGCATTAGAAATAAAACTGTGGAACATGATGTGATCCTTTTGATGTAGCTTTAAATTGCTCAATGATTTTCAGGAGTTTGAGTGTGAAGTTTCTCTAATGTGTCAGTATCCAAGACACCTGTTGATTAATGTAGCAAGAGGAGAAAAATTAATCAAATAGATTAGTCTGATGTTCAGGTAATAATAGCCATGTGGAACATTATGTTACAGCAGAAAACCAGCACAGCCCAGAGGGAACAGATGTCTGGAGTCTCCAGACTCAGAAAACTAACCACACTTTTGGCAGACTACTTAACTGTTAAGAATTCAAGGAAAAATCTCTTACTAATAAACCTGATATCTGAGTATGTTATTAGGAAAAATTGAATAAATGCATTCTCCTTATATTCATCCTTTCAGAGCAACACTGTGCAGCAGGACTGGCTTAATCTGGTTATCAAAGATAAGCACAGAGCGTGTTGAAGAAATAAGCTCAGAGCAGGACATTTCAGTACAACACAATTTTTGTGCTGTGCTAAGGAGTAATTGTGTCTTTCCTTGCAAAAAAAAAAAAACCTGAAGTACCTGGAATGAATTGAAGAATAGCTCACAGTACATGCGGACCTCCCAGCTAGGTCCCTGCAACGTATGAGGCATCCCAACAAAGATGATGTAGTGGATCCCAAACACAAGCACCAGCACCAGGGTGGACTTGGCCAGTTTCCTGTAACAATAAAAACACACACACAGCATATATTTCTAAATAATTCACGTCACAAGTGCATATGCAGAGTACCAAACAAAGAAAATAAACATTATTTTTCAAGTAGAAGGTTAAATAAGAAATAAAATAACAAACATATATCAATGTAAACTGGAAAACGGGGACTTTTTGAATATTAAATGTACCATTCTACTTTTTTATTATCTTTACTCAATGCAAAAAATATGTTTGGGGAGATAGCCCTATCTATTTTCTTAGTTTTTCATATAACACACAGTAACACAGCACCATCAAAGTGTTCATTCACATAAGCTTTCTTTTAGTCTAATATTTCATATACACACAATCTACAACAAACTGCAGCCCTGGTCACTGAATAGATATATTGTTTGTGGACGGTTTGATACAAACCTGTACTGTTTCCTGGTGTCGTATCTCCCAACGTTTGATTCTCGAATCTTTGTGGCCAACACTCTCACGATATTCACAAACAAAATAAAGTTGAGCTAAAACACAAAAGCAGAGAAGAAAAGGGTCAAATTAGACTGTCAATGTGGAATACCTCAAATTCTAAGGATGATATAATAAGCATTACAAAGCAAACGTTATCTATTTAATTGGGATATGCTTTCACATATATCAAATAACCCAAAAGTTGCTCCAGTAAATCAAAAGTGATCCCACTTTTTCTCATCATGGTTGGCTCAGTGCTGTACTGTTCTCCCATTTGAGGGTTGTTAACCAGAAAATATTGAATGAAACAGTTTGCTGTTAGCTACATTTAATCCCAGTGTAGGCTGAAAGGACAAAAAGCCAAAAACAGCTCAATCATCAGAGCCTCAAGAGTCCGATTGATTTTCCATCAGCATGGTGACATCAATATTGGGATTATCTGTCGCTTTTCAGTGGGATCAACTGATAAAACCTGGCTAATAGACAGAGTATTGGGACTATGTCTGGAGAAACGCAAACTCTTTCAGTGTCTTTAATCGAGGGAAAGCTTTGCCACTTAAAAGCTGACATCTGACTCACACTTTAAACATGTCCTTGTTCACTGACATCATACTTTTCATCTGGACGTCTACACGTTATTCCTTAACTCAATCCAACCTAGAATAGTATTTTTATCTGATTGATTCCAGTTTTAGAAAATAGACAGCACAGCAGCACTTAATGTTCTAACGATTGTATTGATTTTATTGATAATAAACGGCACTGTGCAGCCTCTTTTATCAATCCGTCTAAAACCTTTGACACTGTGGACCACTCCATCCATTCAGACCACGCAGATGGCAGGTTAAAAAAACACAGAACAGAAAGAATTTAGTGTGTGCGGATGGACAGCTAACTCCCAGCTCCGTCAATTTGAAATTAGGTGTGCCACAAGTGTCGGTCCTAGGGTCACTTTAGCTCATAAAAATACAACATTTAATTATTTTGCTGTCACCTATAGTTCTGCTTCCACAAATGTCCAACCTTCATCCAGTTACACCTTGCTTTAAACACATCCAATAAAGTTTTTACTATTTTAACTTTTTTTAAACTCGTACACATCATTGCTTGTGTTGATGGTCTTCTCTTTTAGTCATAGACTCAATCACTGGTGTATTTTAATTTAGAGATTTCAGCCTGCCTACTGACCTACATTAAACAGGCTCCTACAGTCTTCATCTTAGAGCTGAACTGGGGGGAAAAGCCTGTTCAGGTTTGTGGCTCCATGATCCTAAAATGAACGGCAAATACATTTTAAACTCATAGATCTGGTTTCATTGGACTCCTTTAAGAGGATGTTGACCATGTCACGGATTGGACGGTGGTAAAGGGATGGATCCAACTGCAGGACCCAGGGAGGGAAACACAGGGAGCCAGGACCTCAAGAAAACAAATTAATTTAACAAGGACAACAAAAGGCACAGCCACAGCTGGATACAGGACACACAAAACTGGGAAGAAACCAAAAACGAAACCAAGGAACTCAAAGGAAACGAAGACAGGGAAACATGACCAGGAACGGACACGTGGAAATTAAAACGACGTGATGACATGAGGATGTTAATGTGGTTTTGACAAAATGATGCAGACTTAGGAGACACAAACTATAAGTACACATGGAGGGAGGTGGGGAACAGGTGGACACCATCAGGAACCACAGAACACAATCAAAATGGTGACACATGAGGTAGCGCAAGTAACCTGAAATGAGAGGAGAGTAGCTATTTCAAAATAAAACAGGAAATGAAAAGACAAGGCGACTGAAACATGATAACAGAACAATGAAACAAAACAAAAAAAACTCAGGACATGATGGAGCAGTTGAGCAGACCCATCTGGCCGCAGATGTCTTGTCAGATGTACCTGATTTTTATCTCATTTGAACAAAATTTGTTAAATGAAAAAATAGTTTTTAATGTTTTGAAATCTTGTTTTCTATTTTTAATGAATGATCATCTATGATTGTCTAAATTTTATTTAATGTGCTGCTGCCCATCTAGTCCACGGAACTCTTGAAAAAGACATTCTTCATTTCACTAAAGCATTTCAGGGGGAATAAATAAAATGAATATGAGGCTGGTAAAAAGCCCTTCCTCATTACTACATTAATTGTCAGTTATACTATCACCCGGTCAGAAATAAATGCAGCACTTAACTTATCTTCAGTGTTGAATGCAAATGACCTCGTTCCATCTCCTAAAAACATTTCCATGCATTCTCTGAAAGCAATAGAGAGCTTGCACATGTTGATATACTGATACTGTTTAATTTAATTTTGACAGAAAGCACCTATTAAATGCAGGCTTCAGGCCCACCCCTGTTGAAACAACTCTCCTAAAACAGAATCTCCTCAAACAGAAACAAAGAAAATTTGCCGAATGCAACAACTGAATAAGAGCTTGATGCTGAACATCAAGCATGCTGGTCGATACTTTTCCCCTACAGTAAGAAACGTCTCATTTGGCCGCTTTACCAGTTATCTAGATCTGGTGATCACTGGTAACTGGGCCCCTGGTGAGCCCTTTAATTCAATAAATGCAAACATATTGGAGATCTTTCTCCAGTCAGGCAGGAATACCAATACGTTACAGCAAGCAATTCTTCCTTATCGACACTCATGCTGCAAGCTAGAGATAAACACAGCACACATTCTACTATCACGTTTACACCATTTACATTAGTCTTTTTGGAGATCTTCATCTTTATTAATAGCATAATAAATGTGTAACAGTAAGAAACTAAGAGCAGTACATTGCAGTACATTCTTCTCCTGCAAAGAATGAGGACGTTTGGATACTGAGATTTCCATCCAGTGGTGATGGATGTGCAATAATAACCCTGCTACAGTGTTTAAATTAAGTAGTGGAGCTAATAAGATTCAACCCAGATATCATGGAATATGCATCTATGTAGCCATAACACTAAAACTAGGCATTTGCAAGCTAAACATCAAAGAGGAGATCCACCTCACAGCTGGTTCCCAGAACAATGTTGTCAGCAGCACATTTACAGGACATGTGATGCTCTAAATGTGATGGAAATCAGGTCTTCAAGGAATGACCTCGTTTTAAAAATCATACAAAAAAAAGACCTTATTGTAAAAAAAATTGAACGAACTTTGATAGTGTGATTATAAAATTATCGCTGTCCGTTTTCTGATGCGACTTTTGCTAAATCATGACTGTCTCACGTTTTTCATCTGAGGAGCTTTTCTGTATCAGTAAGTAATAATGGTTGAGGCACATGGTCTCATTTTGGATTGCGTGGACTCTGTGTTTTCGGGGGATAATTGGTTGGAGCCAGCGTGGTATTTGTCCTGGTACATAATGTAAATGTTGCCTGTGATTGGAATCTGCGGGACGTTTTCCAGCCACAGCTTGGCGGCAACTTAATTACCCCCGGATGCACTGGCAACTCACCTCATAATTGTTTATTCAATGACTGAGTTAATTCTTAAATAGTTTGCTGATTAATTCAGAGCTTCTGGAAAAGTGGCCCTCGCAGGAGACAGCTCATGACAAAAGATTTCCTTTTCATCATCTATTTCCTCAATTTATCTTGTACCAAATGGCTCCGGAGCTGAGCGGTTCCTCAGCCTCTGAGGGATCTATGCTCTGCTTTACTTGGAGGATAAAAGCGAGAGAGACGGGCTTACTGATTTCCATAATTTGCATTGACAGTTAAAGGTCTTTACTTCATACCATGAAGCTTCTTTGATCGGGAATATGAGGAACATACTGTATGTAAAGAAGATAAGAAATTCTGTTTAGTTCATACAGTTCATCCTTTGGCATGAAGTTTTTTTATCTGTTCTGTTGGCGCTCTGCTTCTATAGAGGGTAGTCTGTGCCTCTCTGCCCCCCCCGGAGACTGCAGATGTCTGACTGCAGTCTCTGTCCTACATTTGCCTATTTAGTAAGGGAAAATGATACTCTTCACGAGTTCTCAAAGTAGTATAAGACCAACATCAGATTCAGCGTTTCTAATTACTTTTCTTCTAACTTTCTTTGTTCTTTTTAGACAATTTCTGCATTCTGAACCAAACCTGGACCTCCATCCTTTCTCAGGGTTAATTGTGCCATCACATTTTATCACATTCAAACAAGCAACAAGTTAGTTTACAAATGTCAGAGCTCTGCCTTGTTTCCAACAGGCTTACATAAACGAAAACTTTTTTCACAGGATCATATTAGCAGATTTACTAAGTCAATTTTATGTGAGAATGGAAGTGAAATCAGCACGGATTCCTGCTCCGTGCATTGCAAGCCGCAGTTTCCAAACACAGCCAGATTTATTTGGAATACGGAGGCTAGAGTGGTGGATAAGGATATTACAGTGAGTAGGTTCTGTTCTCTGCAGATAATGGTGCTTTCATAACCGTGACATACCAAAGCTATTTAAGTCCCTTATTTAAAGTATAAAGATGAATAGGGGAGTATAGTAATTATTCAATATGTGGAGATTATTCTAGCTGTCTGACAGACACATTCCTTGCTATGAGAAAGATCTATAACTATCTACATGTTGGCATGTTTTATGCTTGGGTTCCATGTTCCCCCATTTTTGTATTTGTTTTGTGCTCTTAACTGTTGGGTTTGAATCAGCACTGTTTGTATTTGCTCACCTGTGATTTCTCTTTTTATTTGCAGTTACCCGCATTGCTCCTTTTTTTCTTGTCCTTTTGAGTTCTAGCCTTTCCTCGCTTAACATTTCCTGTTTTTTTGTTCTGTGCTTTTGTTTGTTTATCATTTTGGTTTAAAAGTAACTTTCCACAGCCTTTCTTGACTGATGATATTTCACTTAAAACCAGGACAGAAAAATACTGGATTAAAAAAAAATAATTAAGAAATACTGTTTCACATCAGCAAAATTAACGTATCTTTACAAATTCAACATTATATGAGCCCTGCATGGAGTGGATAGTGAAAGAATGTAATGTGAGGAGAAACACATTGTTCTTATATCTATTAGGGCAGTTTACACTGATACATGATAACTTTTGTTGTCGTAGTGTGTCTGCCCCTTTTTAACTTTGAGTTAGTTTCAGTTCTTTTTTTCCTCACAAATAGAGCCCTATTTCTGTCTGAAGTACAAGCATGTCAACTACAGGGTAGTCAGAATAGTTACACTGTTACATTACAAAAAGAAATCTACATAGATCCTTTTTTTAAAAGGTCTGTTCAATAAAGAAGGGTTAAAATACCCAGTGTCTGGATGATCTGGTTTGACAGGATGATCCCAAAAAATAAGACTCCCCACATTACAACACTGGTAATTGATTATCTAAGTTGACTATTTAATTAATGTTACACCTAAAATCTTGCTTGGGATGCAAAACTATTTTCTGAAAGAAATTATTTTGAAGAAAGAAAAACATTTCAGTGATAGATGCTAATCTAAAGAGGAAAATATGGTAATTCTGACCATGTTCATTTTCTGCTTATTCGTGTCTGATCCTTTTAAAATATATTTGACATTTTTTCGAAAACTTTTCAAATAGGATTCACAGCCAAAAGCAAACTCACACTTCTCCTCCTCTTACCCCGATTGCTGTCAAGATGGGCACCTGGTAGATCCATTTTATGTCACCAGCACTTAACTCCCAGCACCTGCATTGGTACAAATGTAGAGTAAAAAAGAAAATTAAACTGAAATAGCAGGAAAAAAATGAAGAATATGCCAGTAAAGAACAGTTCCGTTAACATCAATTAAAAAACCCATCCATGTTGGAAGGTGTATGTTATAGTGATGTATGCTATATTTCACAGTCACACAGTTATTGGTGTTCTCTTCTTTCCTTTTGCTGTGAGCTTTCCCAATTTGACTCCATGTTTTAATTCAACTCATTTCCCAAAAGATTTGATCTATATATATTACATATTTGAATGATTTTCCAGTTAAAAGACATGGAGGGACTGACTATTTTTCTCCTCTTCATAATTGTGGAATTATCTTAATCAACTGCTGTTGCTTTATTCTCAAAGCAAACTAGGTGATTGTGCTTCTGTTGTGTTAAATGCATGTTGTCATCAGTAAGAATCCAGTTAAAAATAAATTGTGGATTAAATGTCACCTCAGTTAAGAGTTAATCATGCTGTCTCTCTACAGGTCTTCTCCGACTTATCTTTTTGCATTTATTTAAATTTTTTGTTATTTCAAAACATTTTTGTAAAAATATTTTTCAAACTCTAGGTTACTTTTATAGTTGATGATGATGATGATGATGATGATGATGAGAGTCCCTCTCTTACCTTGAATCTGCCAGTGTTGCCCGAACAATTGCCCAGATTGCCACAAAAATGGCCGGAACTCCTGAAATGACACATAACAAAGATCCATGTTCTGATCACACACACTACCACCAATTGCAAACAGTTGAGACATTGTGTTTTGTTTTTTTTATCCACAAAATCGATACTGTGGGAAAGCCAACTGTCAGCTAAAGCATGTCTTTCCTGCACGCAGATCCTGGGTGGAAGAGGGCTCATCATTCTGTGGTGAATATGTCTGCCATTTTAAACTGGAAAGTAAGATTTTGATGAGCAGTTCGCTGACGGCCCATCTTTTCGCAGACTTTCTCTCCTCTGATGAGCAGAGCGTCCCCAGTGTGTCGCGAACTGAACCTGATGACTGGCAGTTCTGCAGTGAGTTTGTTTCCAGTCGTGCAATGCGCCTTTTTGTGAGGACACATTCTGTCGAGAACATGTTCCCCGCGATGAACTTTAATAAAAGCAAATGCGAGGTCAACCCCTCGGAAAGCTCCCTGGTGCAGCTTAATTCAGAGTTTGAACTGTAACATCCATTAGGGTTAATGGGGATCAGCTGTGTGAGCAGAAGAGCTGCCAAGAATCTGGCAGCAAATAAAGCAAAAGGGGCTCATTTGTTTGTTGAGTGCTATGTTCTAATATTGTGAAGAAGTAAAGGAACATTTGCAGATATTGTTAAAAATGCATATTCAAATATATGCCAACATGAACACAAGTGCTGTTCAGTGTGTTAGTGAGAGTGAATTATGTATTCTGGGACTTCATTTATTAGTTAATTGCAAGTATTTGTGTTCCCTTTGAAAGGTGTCCAAATATACACCTGTGTTTTTTTAAATTGTATTTAATTTGTTATTTTGTTTTTATCTCAGGATTTAATTTGTGTGAGCAGAGTAGCTATGACGTGTCTTGCAAGAGCTAAAGTGCACATGTATTCAGGTATTTCTTTTTTTTAGATTATTTTGAAGCTTTCAAAGGATTCAAAGGCTTTAAAAGAAACATTTTAATTGTTTAAAGCACTGAGTGGTCCTTTTCAACCTTGACCCCGAAAAAAAGAGTGAAAACTTTTCTCAGAAGCGTCCTGACCCAGGGCAGGCTGAATGCCCTGACCATGCTCTCCCTGGAAGAGAGACCTGTTTGGGAAATGAGAGATTTTCGATGCAAGCCTGAAGGAGAGTAGAACTAAATCTATGCTCAAGTAGAGTTGAATCCCCAAACCTCCCCTCCGTACTTTTTTAGCAGCCGCTGAGTGCAGAAGTGCTGCTTCTCTCTGACTTTCCTGCTCCATCAGTTTCAACCTGCTCCATAATCCTGTTAGCCCTCTATCTGAGCCTCTGCCTGCCTTCATACCTCAAGCTCCAGCCACTTCATTTCAGGGATTGTTCCTGTTACCATGGTGACGCGCCATTAGAGATATAAAAAAAAGAAAATGCTACAGTTACCAGGAGAAGTCTCAGCGAGGAGCACAGGAATCTGTGTTTGCACCCCAAAAAAATGTCAGCAAAACATTTTCTAAAAGAGCATTTATATTTTTTCTATCCCAAAGTGAGACCTGCCATTGATACAGTTACACTATCATGTCAGTGACCACACAAATGTCACTTGATCAAAACGGCAAAAAGGCTGTAGTAGTGGGCTAATAAGTTTGAAAAATAAAGTGACAGTACAATTTGGAGCTTTTTGTTGTGAGATTACATTTAAATGGAACTGGAACAGAAAATATATATATATATAGCGGTCTGGAAGACAGAATGAAGAACGGCCAGTGGAGCTCTGCTGTGGTCACACTTCATTAAAATATGGAATTATGAAATACAGTCACAGTCTCATCATCAGCACTAACGGTGATTCGTGCTGAAATTAATTTAGGTCTCTGGAATATTCAGCTCCATAAGCAGAAGTACAAGTGGAAAAGATAAGTTTGGGATGAGATAAAGTTTCTCTCAGGCATGTGCCATTTTACTTCAGAATTGGCACCTTCATTACAGTTAATATAAGCATTACCTTACAGCTCAGTGGAATTAAAAGAGTCAACTTTAATTACAATATAATCCTGCTAACTGGAGATGATACGTTTGATTTGTAAAACTTATGGGCAGCTCTGTGGAATAATCAGGGGTTTGCAGAGCCTCATGGCAGTGTGAGCTAAGAGCAAAGTGCACTTATCAGTTGTTACTGAGAAAAGCTAATATCACTGGAAAGCTACTATCTTATGAATTAATTCATGAATAGTTAATGTGAATATGTATTCTTTTTACCCTTTATTGAGGCAAACAAAGGTTTCCGTACGAACAAGGAAGCATGGAGAAGTAATGAAAGAAAATGAGAGTAGACTCCTCTTTCAACATAAAAATATTTAACATACTTACTGTAAATGATAAGAATGATGTTCTGATAATTAAGTTTAGTGGCTTCTATTGACATGAAACCTTTCAGATTCATTATGATACTTGTCCTCCCCCAAAATATTTGCCTCCTGTCCAGTTTCTCAACAAAGACAAGGATGCTTTAAAAATGTCAAATTAACCAACGTACATGTCAGTTTTCTAAAGAACAGCATCCCGCTTTAAATTTGAGATACGCAAAGATCATTACAGGGCACGGTTTGATAGTTAAATGGGTCAGGAGTGGCTCAGTCACATGTTTTTTGCACTTTTAACCCCAAAGTTCATTCTGTGCAAACAGTATGTCTAAATACCACTTCTAAAGATTAGTTTTATAACAATACAGTATATGAAGAGCGTATGAGACAGTTATTGGGCGTACCCATTTTTGTAAGTTTAACTACTCATTTTTGTAAGTTTAACTAACTTAAACTATCAAGTTTTACTTTAGGCCACAGTGCTGCCCTGTTGTGATTGGCTCTCAAGTCTGTGCTTGTCCGTAATTAATAGAGAAAGTTGCCTATTTTCTAATTTACATGGAACAATTTAAGGTATTTGCAGTTTGCATGTTCCTTGGACAAGCCTGCACTTAACTGTTTTTAGCAATTTTGGATGCTTTTAAAAATACATTTGTATGCTGTAAAGAGGACAGCATTTCTGCCTGAATGAGGTGAGTTGTTTTCTTTGTTCAAATATTAGAAACTGCTGGAACATATCTAGTTGGAAACGAATGTGTGTAAATTTGAGGTTGAGTAATAGGTAAATTCTGACTACTTCAGCATACTTCCAGCTAAAAACACCATTCGACTTTTTTGTATTTTTTGCTCCTTCTGCCTTCTGCTTATGGAGCTAATACAGTAAATGTCACGTTTCAGAAAAATCTTCAGACTCCTTCAGCTCACTTCCACATTCCTCAGCTTTCATATACAAACTATACCTTAAAACGTAGATAAACCTTTCAGCTAATATAACTGTGTTGGTTATTGAAAAGATAATTTATCTTTAATCCTGGATACATTTTTAATTGATCATGGCCCACAAAAAAATTATTGAAAACCTGCTGCCGACCAAACATTCACCACCAAACTTTGGCCTCTTGCTTTTCTAACTTTGTTAAACAGTGAAGTCAGTAAACACATTAACAGAACATGATCATCATAAATCATATTTTAACAATTGTATGTAATGATGTGCATAAAAGGGAATTTCAACAGAAGATTTTTTCAAAAATATACCATGCAATTGACAATAGTTTTAGAGAGTATTTATTTGAAAAAAATTAACAGAAGGTGGATGCAAGTCAAGGACAAAAGAAAACATTAACAACAGGAATGTAAATCAAAAAATGATTTATTACCAAAGTTTTTCGCCAAACTTAAAGCCACGTTTTGGCTGAGTCTCCAAAAGTTCTGGAAAGAATGTTCTAGAACCTCATGGCTGTTCCAGATTCTGATGGAATTCTTTAACCGGAAGTTGGTCTATATTTATCAAAATACCTATCCGGTGTTGTCTTTTATTACATTTTGAAAGGGTAAGGTTATTTTACTTCCTTCCAGGAGTAAGAACTCCACTTTCAGAATAATAAGAACTGTGACAGTACTTGTGGCTTCATACTCCTGGAGGACAGACTTAATGTGACAGGAGGAAGCACAGTGCCACACTCTGAATACATTTATCAAAAGAGGTTTCTATCTTCATCTGGGGGCTGAAACCGACCCAGTTACCACATTTCTATGACAGAAATAGGCATTTCAGGAAGATATTACAGATAAAACAATGATAAGTAAAATGTGACCTATCCAATTTCAAATCAATTTTATTTATATAGCGCCACATCACAACAACAGTCATCTTACAGCGCTTTCAAAACAGAGCAGGTCAGACCCTACTCTGAAGTTGATTACAGAAATCCAACAATTCCCACCATGAGCAAGCACTAGGCGACACAGGCAAGGAAAAACTTCCTTTTAACAGGCAGAAACCTCGAGCAGAACCATGGCTCAGGGTGGGCGGCCATCTGCCTTGGCCGGTTGGGGGTGAGGGAAAGAGAGGGCAAGAGAGAGAGAGAGAGAGAGAGAGAGAGAGAGAGAGAGGGCGAGAGAAGGACAGATGGAGCAGAGAGAGGCAGCCAACACAGTAACACACAGAATGGATGAAAAATGGCAATGATATTAATACTAAAGATAATGGTAGGAGTTATGACAGCAATAACACTATGCAGAGTAGTAGCAGAGCAGGAACACGGGGGCAGCAGGAAACTCCCAACCACAGATCCAGACTCCACAGCTCTAGGAACTCTAGTTTCTAGATGAGGTCAGACTTGCTCGGGTCCTCTTGGTTTACTTAAAAAGTTGGACAAAGCGTTTCTTAATGGATTTCCTCTTTGGTTTCTTTTCTGATATGTTCTTCATATGTAGTTCCACATCTTGAATTCTCTCCATTAGTCTTTCTGTGCCCTGCTTTCTCTCATCTTCCTTTTGCGCAATGGTCTCCTTCATAGTTGACAGAGACTTCAGGAGGCCGGACTTCTCTTCCTGCCACTGCTGCCTCTCTTTTTCCAGAATCTTCTGTGTCTCAGTCAGGGCTTCTTTCATGGCGGTCGCTGCTTTGCTCTGTTCCTCCAGAAGACTGGTCTTCTGCTGCTCCCACTGATGTTTCTCTTCCTGAGAATCCTTTTGAATTTGAGTAAGAGTGGCCTTTATTTTGGATTTTTCCTCCTTCTCCTGATGGAAGCTTCTCTGAGCTTCCACGGCTCGACGCTTCTCAGCTGCCAGAGCCGTTTCCAGGTGGTGGATTTTCTCGGTGGAGACCTTGTGAAGCTTCTCCTTCTTCTGTAGTTCTAGATGGAGGGAGGCCATGTCCTTTTCTCTTTTAGCTTTCTGATCTTTCAAGTTGTTCTTCAGCTGCTCGACCTCTTTTTTCAGAGCGGTGTGTTTGGCGATCACGTTTCTTTGCTGGTTTTTCAGCTCACTCTGTGTTTTTACTAGCTCAGCCTTAGTTTTAATGTTTTCGGCCACTAACTGAGCCATGGAGCTCTCCTTCTCCTGATGGAAGCTTCTCTGAGCTTCGACTGCTAGACGCTTCTCAGCTTCCAGAGCCGATTCCAGATGTTGGAGCTCACTGTGTAATTGTGTCAGTTTGCCCTTCATTTTGGCGTTTTCGGCCACTAACTGAGCAACAGATTTCTTGTTCTCCTGGTCCAAACTGCTCTGAGCTTCCCCTGCTCGACGCCTCTCAGCTTCCAGAGCAGTTTCCAGGTGGTGGATTTTGTCGGTGGCACCCTTGTGAAGCTTTTCCTTCTTTTGAAGTTCCTGGCGGAGGAGGGATATTTCCTTTTCTTTCACAGCTTTCTGATGGTTTAACTTGTTGCAAAGCTCCTCAACCTCATTACTCAGAGCTGTGTGTTCATCGAGGACGTCCCACTGCCTGCTTTTCAGCTCACTCCGTATCAGTGTCAGTTGGTCCTTGGTTTTGCTGTTTTCGGCCACTAACTGAGCCACGGAGCTCTGCGCTTCCTTGGTCTTCAACCTCTCATTCTTGACCTCCTCTTGCAGCTGGCTCTCCTTTTGGGAGGCGTTGTGTAGCAGGCCATTAAGCCTCCTGATTTCATCCAGCAAAGAGGCGTCGTGGTTTTGGGGTGTTGAGATCTTTTCATCCTTCTCATGCAAAGTTTTATGAAAATCATGCTCGGAGATCATGATCAAAACTTTGTCCATCGTCTGGTTCTCCTGTGCACCTTGCTGAGCAGTTGGTACCTTTGGTTGCAGAAGTTTTAAAATGGGATGAGGCTCTGTGGTGGGGGGAGGATTTGAAACAGAAGCTGGTGTTTCAGGGGCTGGAGCTGATGGGACAGAGTCCTCTACAGCAGCAGGAACCTGGGTTCCAGCATGGAAGTCCGGGGTGGCCGTCTGACTGGAGCTTTCTGAAGGCTCAAGCCTTTCCTGGGCTCCACGACATTCAGTTGCCGTTGGTTTCTTTGGTGCCACAGCAGGAATTGCGACTGGCTGCGAGGATCCACCGGCTCTCACCTGCTGAGCGGAAGTTGCCAGTTGGTCGTCTCTGACCGGCTGAGCAGCCTCCACCATCCCAGCAGAGTTGTTCATAATCAGACCAAAAGTAAAGGTGACGGGATTCTTGAGCTTTTTGGACTTCTTTTTCTTCCCTTTCTCCGTGTTGGTCTTCTGATTGAGCTGTCTGAGTTGGTCAGGCTGCTCCCTGTGAAGAGAGGGAAAATGTTCCTCATCCATGACCATGGTGAAAGCAGGTTCACCGTCCTCAGAAAATGCGCAAGCCTGGTTTTGGACTTCTTCAACCGGAGACGCTTGCAGCTCAGCTGGTTCCTGGTTGTTCTGAGGCAAACCAGCGTTTGTGAATTCAAACTGAACTTTTTTCCAAGCTGACTTTGCAGCTGGACGTCTCTGAGCTGAGACTTGATCCTCCTCAGTGCGATTGTCAGCACTTGGGGAAACTTTTTCAGGTTGTCTCCTGGACGTGTTAGTGGGTTTTCCGGTAGATTCCATCGTGTAAGGATAGATTTCTACAATGATTTCTCAAAGTGGATGTGAAAGTGATACGTGATAAGAGGTGCGTTTGCTCTCTGGTGAGTTCGCTCTGTGGTGAGTTCGCTCTCTGGTGAGTTCGATCTCTGCGGAATTCTCAGTTGAAGGGTTCTATATACCATAGCCGATGATGTCATAAAGATGTCATGAATGATGTCATGAATGATGTAAAAGGAAAGACTCCGCCCCCATTTTCAGAAAATTTTCCATGATGTCACACAACAGGAGACCTACTTGAAGTTGCCTAGCAACGCACCCAGGCTTATTTGCTCAGGTACGAGAATGCTTTAAGACACCAGGGGTCTTGGGACATTCTCACATTTGTGAAGCTCTTCCACCATTTTTTTAATCCATACATTTTTTTTTCTTTTCTGCACTTTAACATAATTCAGCCATTTTCAATGAGTAAGGCGTCAAACTGTTGAGACTGTTCAGACACAGCAGTTATCTTTTGACTTTTAACTTACTTCACTTATCATGATTTATTTGTTGCCCTCATTGAAATAAATAGAGAAACCTTCAAATCCTTAAAATAACTTTGACCTCTCTCAGTTCTAACTACTTCAGCCTACTTCCAGCTAGAAACACCATCCATCCATCCATTGTCATTACCTCTTATTCCCTAATGGGGTCGCGAGGAGAACTGGAGCCTATCCCAGTGGTCAATGGGCGAGAGGCAGGGTCACCCTGGACGGTCCCCAGTCCATCACAGGGACACACAGAGACACACAAGGACCAACAACCACGCACACTCACATTCACTCCTAATTTGGAATGTCCAACCAACCTAACATGCAGGTTTTTGGATGGTGGGAGGAAGCCGGAGAACCCAGAGAGAACCAACAGACACAGGAGAACATGCAAACCTAGAAACACCATTCAAGCTTAAATACATTTGATGATCATATATGTAATAAACAGATGTGACTCTTTATAATAATATAATGTTAGAATGCTCACAGATGTTAAAATGAATCAATCGTGTTTATAACATTTTTGACTTTCTGTCTGTAAATAAAACCTGTCATGTTTTAATTATTAAAGGTTTGGACAGCACCGAAGTCACCGAGGAGCTCTTTCCTCATGTCAGGCTGTAGATGAGTAGTAGATTATGTTTTCTAAAGGAGGTTAAGAGTTCCCATCAGGAACTATTGTCTCAGCTGTGTCCTGTGGGGTCTTCTAAATAACTGTCTTAAGAATTTGAAAATAAAATAATCTTTGCCTTCAGAACAGGTGAATGATACTCTTTAAATGGCTCTTTATTACGGTCAATCATACTGTAGCTTGGTAGGAAAACTGTTGCTGTTTAAAGCGAAAGTATTAAGAATTAAGCAGCTTTATGCAAAAGATGACATCAAGCCATTCGTAAAAATGGCTTTGGCAGCTTGGTGTATGAGGTAATGCCAGTGTGAGGGTGAAAGTTATCAGAGAGGAGAAACATTGGATTTTAAAATGAGTTTTTCACAACAAAGTATTGGCTAGTGTGACGGCATGTCTCGATAAGTGGAAATAAGTTGTTTTTTCAGCAAACAAAGCCCTGCAAGCCCTGAACCAATTGAAGGGAGCTAAAACTTAAACAGCAACAGCCTCGAAACCTGAGCGATCTGAGGTCTCATCCATCAGATCTGCATGATCCACCGTCCAGGCAAAGGTTGGGATCTGAATGAAAAATGTGCGGTGATCCATGCAGGTGCTGGTTTTGGAGACGGAGGAAACTGGAGCCACACTGCACTGTGATTCCTCTCAGACATGTAACTGAACTCCATATCAGACTTTAATCACCATCACATCCCTCTCTAATGACCACCAGGGTGATGTGTACCATAGATTAAGCCCTCTACTGTGGCAGAGTGAAGCATCGACTGTAAACGTTCAAATACCGTGGTTACACAATGCCGTGTGATGGATGCATTATCAGAGACTTTGCAATCGGGGAGAATTAGCAGGCAACGCGTTGCCGAACAGATATCCTGGCCCCTGATTGTCAGCCGGCTCTCACCATCACAAATTAGCTGGAAGGGAGCCATTAATCAACCATGAATAAACTTTCTGCCTGAAGTCACTTTTAGGACCAAACAATTCTGTGAAATGATCCATAGATCTGGGATGAACCGGCCAGAACGGGCCAACATCAATAGGCAGTTTGCAGAAATGTCCAAATGTAATCGGCCCAATTATGTGTAACAACATGTTGCCACTCACCTCTTTTGATTAATCAGAGCACTGTGGCTACAGAACAAGGTATTTGTTCAACTCTCCACTCCACTCTCTCCCCGACACCTGGATCTCTGCCGGGGTAAAACTGCATTTGCTTGCTCTTTTCAATTTGCCGTTTGTTAACCGTGAAACCACAATGATCAGCTGGCTCATTTGAATGCACACTGACATTCACGAGGAGCTCTGCATCGACCATTTATGGTTAAATGTGGGCGTGCGGAGGGCGGAAAAGGCACAGCTGTGAGGGGAAATTGTGTGCTGGTGTGCATAATCCGTTAGGATTTTTTAAGGTGTGCACCATTTTCAGCTTTTGGGTGTAAACTATTAGTACAGATCCTACTTAATCTTTTATAAATGAGAGCCCCTGTGATTTTTACAGAGATTTTTCAATTTCTTTCTGAGTATAAAGCAATTCAAGACTATTTTTGGTTTTACTGGCCAGGTCTGGGCAGTTCAGTTATGGACAAGAAGTCATCATTGTTGCCCCAGATTTTCTGGTTGTGATATGTTTTTGTGTGTATAGAGTGGTTCAAGACATTTATCCCAGATACTTATTATTTTCTTGGTTGCCAAGACAAACTTTTTTTGCTTCTCGAGATGCTTTTTCAATATTGTAAGCGTGCAATGTATATCAAAGTTTATTTTTACCTGTGACTGCTGTGCTGTTTTTGTCCTTAATTGTTGAAACTTCTTTTCAAGTTTCAAAATGTGTGTTTCCTGTTCTTCCATTTCTGCCCTGTGTTACTTTTTAATGTCTTTGGTATATGATATTTTTCCCATTAAAAAGGCCTCCGGTGTGTCCCATTGTATAAAACTATTAGGAAAAGAAGAGTAGTTTGTTTCACAGAATGGCCCACTCCGATCTCTGGTTTTGGTATTTTCTGTACAGACCCCATAGGAACTAAAAGTCCTTCAGGACAGATGCTTCAGTTATCCAGGAGGGTTTCACAGGAGTGAGAAATGCACTTTTATCACTTACCCCATCCGATAAGTATGAAGCTCCAGAGGTATCTTGAGTCTGACCGAAACGCCATGAAGATGAGACTGTGCAGATAGAGACCTTCCACCAGGATCCAGTAGTAATTGGTGGCCAGGAAATAGATGAAAAGGAGCACTGTCACCTTGCAGCCAATCTGACGGAAAGAAACATAATCATTGATCCAATAATTGTTGTTGCTAATATGCCTGAGTGTTGATATATTTTCTGACCTTCACACACAAAAACTATTGCTAGACCACAAATGCTGCAATTCAGGAAAAAATGACATATTACAGTTTGCCAACATTATTTAAGGAGAACAAAGTTAAAATCCCTATGTGGGACACATTAAAGACAGTGAGGCTGCAAAAACCCAAGAGGCAAATTTTTAGATTCTATAGGTCTTAGATAACAGAGTCCATGATGAAGATCAGGGCAGTACACAGAAAGACTAAACATGTATGTCTCTGTGGTTTTGCCTTTCTGTTCAATTTAATCCATTCTTAGATTCATCTTAAATGTCTGGGAAGTTCTCATCATCAGTATTCTCTAAATGCAATTGAATGTGTGGCTCACGTGGACATTAAATATGACCAAACCTTCATTGCTCTCAAATTTTCCTAATGAGTGTGGAAAACTGTATCGAGGCAAAAACTAAAATACAACATAACACAAACATATTTAGAATAAAGTTACATCAAAAGCAGGAAAACCACAGTATAAAATCTGTCATGGAGCAGTTCTGTTGGAGAATCCATTACACTGAAAAAGACTCCTGACTGTCTCCAATCACTCATCCTCTGCACCTCCGTAAATGCCAAATGTGTTTTCGACTTCTTTTTGCACCTCTGGTATTTTCATATTTTTACCTGTTATTCTTCGGGAGACTTTTTGCTTTTATCATATGCTAATGAAAAATACCCACAACCACAAACAATTTAGTTGTTTATTCCTCTCAGGAGGCATGTTGGCTTTGAATATGGCAATCACGTCTGAGACGAGTTACACCAATTCAACAGTTTCTAAAGCTGCATTAAAATAATCGTTTGTAGAATAAAAAGTGAAAAAAGTATTTCATTTGATAGCGTCACAAATTGGAAATGCTGAATTCAGCTTTTCAATCATGTTTGTGTCTGCTCTTTTTCTCAAACATTTGGTAAAGTAGTCATCTATTTCTCCATCTTCACCAGCTTCTACGAGCTGGATGGGTATTTGTCATGCAACCCTTGTGGTTACTTTGGGAAAACGGTTACAAGAGGGAGGTAACTAGTTTTACCAGAATAAAACTATCGAACACATTTTTAATAACATTTGTAGAATAAATCAGTTGTTGCTGTTTATTAAAATCATCATCAGAGTTGTTCATTAGTTTCAAGAATTTTAATCTCGTGTATTCTAATTGAAAATTATTATAAAGGGGGTAAATAAAATGCTTACAGAACACTAATTAGCAGAGAGTACAGAAACTAAGCAATCCTTACAAGGGTAGCAAAAAGGAGCAATCAATACGTAAATAAATTAATGGATTTGTGTGTTTGGATGCTCCGGATCCTTGAAGAATAGCCTAACGCTTAAGCTGACATCACAAAGCCTAATTAACTCTGTCGTGTAAGACAAGATAGCACCATACTGGAGTTAAATGCCAGCATTAATATTCAGTTCTGGAAGACTGTTACCAGCTAGGGGATATTCGTGTAAAACCGATACATCAAGGAGGAATGTTTTCCCAGACAAGGGCTCTAAAAAGCTTTATTGTGTGAAGTTACAGACGGGGACAGACTTAAGGGATATTGAGCTGAAGCCACATTACCTATTTATATTCCACCATTAGCCACTACAGCAATAAATGTGTTTGTAAAACACAAGGGTACAAAACCAAAGTTCTTATTCTATCCTACAACTGCCTTATGGAGGCAGGCTGCGGCTAATGGGAAGTTTCAGCAGCCTGAGCCAGACAAATGCATCTGAAACGGGCTCTCCTTACTGAGGAAATATTGTTAAAAGCTACTTATAAAACCTTTCTTTGCAGAGTCAGCAAATCCAATCCATGCTGTACATAATTGACCAAAGAAAAGTGTTTTTATTTTAAGGACTGATGTATGATAGAACAAATAATGCCTTGAACCAATAAGCATATACTTACATACTGAGACTTGTCAAGTGACGCCCTGTTTACTGTTTTGTCCAACAGGGCAGAATCAAAGTCTTGCAATCCAGCGCTTGAATACACAACTTTGTCCTTGACAAAGATGCTGACGGCACGCATCATGAAGGAGACAAACAGGTGCATGTGGATGTAGTTCCTGGTGCAGTGAAGACGTCTGTCAGAAGCAAACAAGTGAGGAGTTACAGCTCAATCAGGACAAGGAAATCCAAACAAGCCACATTAGCAAAGCAAAGTTTCTATGAATAACAACTTTAACATAGGATAAACTGGTTTAACTGGTTTATAATAATTGCCTCAAGTTAGCGTTTCTCCAGATTCAGGTATTATACAGTTGTATGTAGTTGAGGGAAATTTTTAAGAAGAGGAGCCAGGCAAAATATGGTATACCACATGGGTTTTCAGCTCTTGTGTGACTTAAAAAGATGTCAGACCTTGACTGGATCCTTGGATTTGATGACTTTATTCCTGATAGTGAAGTCAGAGCTTTATAAAAATTCTGTCCCAACAGAGGTAATGGGTGTTTCTAAGCAGGAGCATCTGTACTTTGTATATTTCAAAAGGAATATTCAAAGACTCAATCCCTAAAAATACTAAGTATATATATCTATGTAGATATATAGATATATATACACAACAAAGGGTGCTTGTATGTCACCTCTGCATTGAGATAAACACTGGATAAACATTTGTGGAGCTCATGGAGAAGATGCTAGCCCGCTTTTGTCTTTGCATAAAAAAGTGCTGATATAGCCGGAGTTTAAACCTTTTGACAGTCAATTAGCCATCCAGAGGAGGAATGTGCGTCTGATGCAAACCCTGCATCAGCCTGTTGTGCTGAAGAAGGAGCTGAGCCAAAAGGCAAAGCTCTTATTTTACTGGCCGATCTACCTAACCACCCTCATCTGTGGTCCTGAGCTCTGGGTAGTGACCGACAGAACGAAATCGTGGATGCAAGCAGTCAAAATGAGCCTATGGATCCTGGGCGAGGGAAGAGGGAAGTCTGGGCTTCCCTACTCCGGGTAAGTGGGAAAAAATCGATGGATGGTGTTTTAATAAATTTTAATAAACTGCTTATTAAACTGTGTTTGATAAGCGGCCGTTCAAAGTAATCAGTCCCACTTTTCTCCTTTATTTTCTCTCAAGGCTTCAAAACCAATGAAGGACCACTTCAAGTAAGTATGTTTGTACACACGGATTCAATGGCAGGGATTCCTAACGGCTTTTGAAGTGTTTACGGGTTCAGGCATCTTCCTAAAAATGCCACGATAAACCATCCAAACCATCTAGAGATAATTAAAGCCGGTTTAAAAATGATGGCCTTTGTTTTTGATAATTATATGTCTCACTCTCACATAAAAACCATTCAGTATTTCATGCTCAAAACCCTTTCAGAAGAACGTTCTCTTTTCATGTCACTTTCCTTTTGAAATGTTTTTCTTAAATATTACATCATGAATAATGTGTCATAGACATGTGGGAAAAACATGACTGACAGCATAACGAGCCACACGGTTTACTCCACAGAACCTGATGACGCTTCACCAGTGTTGTGCGTGAATGCATGAAAATGAATGCAGGCATGAGTGGAGTTTGAATGTTCCATGAATTTTGTAGTGAATGAGGCACTTCCTAACAGCCGAGCATGGAGCGAGCTCAACTCTCGACATTTAAATGTGAATGTGTCATGCTGAATTGTGCGTGCAATTGTTGTGTGCTCCGGTGGAAGCACTCAGATTGTGCACCAGTCATAGAAAAGAGATGCACACATACTTAAGTCAAATTTAGATACATTTTATAGATATATACAACTGCTTTACATTCAGTGCATACATAGTCTTCCACCCTCACTCTCAAAGCAGAACAGGAATTGGGCATTTTGACTAAGTTTTATGTTATCTTTTTTCTATTACCTTTTAGTAGTAATGTCCTACAATTACATATATAGTTGCGTTAATAAAATTCATCCCACAGGTGTTCTGGTAATTGTTTAACAAGGTTAGAGAAGGAAGTGGATTAGTTTTGATGGACTTTTGACACTGACTTAATTCAGAAATTAAACTTATCCAGACAAACATACTAGAAAAAACATTCCAGATATGGTTGTGACCATTAAAAAAAAAAAAAAAAAGAACAAGTTCCCGGAGGCCATGACCATCTGGGGCCCACTGCCCCTTGCTTAAAATCCTGTTTTAAACCTTGCATGGGGGTCTGTTATATGTCTTTGTGATCCACAACACATCGAGAGAAAACTTTTCATGATTAAGAATGTCGTTTTTGAATCAGCAGAGCCTTATATCAACCATTATTTCCCCTATTTGTCCAAGAGAAAGTGTAAGGCATGCTTATAAAGCATGCTATCTGGAACAATGAGATTCGGATAGAGAGAAAGCATGTCTTCTCCCTGGATCAATTCCATTAGCTGCTCCTACACTTCTGTTTTCCTGTGGTCTTATAAAAATATATATGGCATGTTTTGTACAAAAAGTCTTTTGACTTCAGCTTTCTCTTATTATTCTCGTCGAACTATGACTCTTCAGGAGTGGGGAAATGACTATGCCAACTCTTGAGCACAGCCAGGGACAGAATGTTTGGCTAATAGAACATTAGTCTGACACAACCTTGTAACAATATCAGAGTGAATCATGGCCTGAATCTGAACAAGGAGCTCCTCAATAACCTTCACCGCCAAAGCTACATTTGGACGTTTATAGACAGTCAGTCTCTATCCTTTTGTAAACCGATGCACTGACTTGTATGATGCATCTTATTTAGCCGCGTCACCAGTTATCTACGTCTGGGGAGAGCAGTGTGTGGTGTCTAGATTTAAAGAGCGTAGCTTTTAAAAGAATTCAACTGGCAAAGAAACAGATACCAAGGTGGGACTGGTCATGAACTGCCTGGGGGAGAAGACACAATGCTGGATGGTCAGTGCTGGGTGATACCTGCAAACACATTTTTTCTGTTCAGAAACCTAGAAGGTTTTCTTGAATCCTCTCTCAAAGGAGAAAGGCCCCCAGTCCCAAGGGATTCAAACCAGGTGCTAACCACCATGCCGCCCCTGTTTTAGCTGTAAATGAGTTGCAAATGGCAATTTCAGCCATGTAAGTCTGGAATCTCCTGACCTCCCATTAGCTTGTCGACAGGGCAGAATAACATAGAAGATTCACACGGGCAAAAGCTGGGGGACAGGTTTCTGCAAAGCAACATCAAAGCCATTTCAACCAAAACGATTCTCACACTCCTGATCCATCCTACACCCCACTCTCCACCAGCCTTCACACCTGTTTAGTCAACAAATCCCCCCACTCTTCACCAATTATCACTGAGCTCTTTGAAAGATGTGAGACGTTGTCCTAAGTGGGAGACAGGAGATCAGAGAAGAGCTCCTGAACACCAAAACTGAAAGTGAAAACTAAGTTGCAGCCTTTCAAACAGCTCATAAAAGCTATTACTAGATACCACTGTTTGTTTTACTAACCAAAAAGTGTTACGTACAGTAGATGAAAAGCTGTTCTCTAAGAAATTGAAATGACAGGCATCTATATCTACACCTGTCAAAATTATTCTACAATATTCTGGAACTTTGGTAACCTCTTAAACCTTTTAAAATCCGTCTCCAAACTCCAAACAGCTTCTTAGACTTATATTAAAAGTCTTGCTAACATACCTTAGACACACTGAGAAACAAGAATTTCCCGCAAGGGATTAATAAAGTAATTGTGATTCTGATTCTGATGTGCTCATTAAAGTGTGAATGAGTGTTTTATGGCATAAAAAGCATCTGAATTAAATAAAACAATCTTTATGTGAGTGCCTACTGTTTCAGGAGGGTGACCCTGATCCAGCTCTTTTACTTATGCATAGGCACTACAACAACTTTTTTGTATTTTGGCATAATACAAATAGTTATAACAAATTGGATTCTAATGAATTAGACAAAAACTGGATTGAATATGTCTCATTTGAATGTATAAAACGTGTCAAATGTCTATCTGTGATGGACTGGTGTAGCCCACCACTTGGAATAAGCAGTATAGACAATAGATGGATTTTGTTGTGATTCAGCAGTATATAAATAAACTTAATTAAATTATTGTTTATAGACATGCAAGGGACTCATTTTCTGACGATGCATGTTTCTCTACCCACTGCCTTTTTCATGGGATTTTGTGATTTGCTCCAGGTATTACAAAAACAATACAGAAAAGGCGCCGTCCTACCTGAAATATCCAATGATCATGATGGCCACCAGTAGAGAGCTGAAGGACACAGCGTAGCCGGTCGTATACATGATGTACAGCCGCTCAAAGAAGTCTTGCTGTGAACACAGAAAATCATTTGCTATCTAAATTAGTCTTTCTCAGATAGATTAAAAAACTCAAAATGTACAACGGTGTGATTCACAAAGCCGTGTCTCAAGGAGATATCACAAAGGGGAAAGGAATAGTCATACTTGGTGTATTTTAGAAGCTAAAATAGATAAATGTTTTGCAGAAAATGGTAAATGGACTGTACTTATAAAATGCTCCTCTAGATTAGTTGACCACTAAAAGTTCCTTTATACAACGTGCCTTATTCACCTATTCTCTCACACACTCATACAGCAAGTCTTAGTCCACAGATGTTAGAGATGTTCATCTATTTTCCCAGAACAGTTTCAATGGCTGACTTGATCAAGAAGTGAAAAATCAAAATGTGAAATTAATCCAATCTAAAACAAATTCCCCCAAAAGCAGCAGATCCTGGAAGGGAAAAGTCATTCAGCAAATGTGAATGAGGTGATGAGATTTATCATAAGCATGTAGCTTATTATCACACAACCTGTTTGGAATTTGCTTAAGATCTTCTAGAAGGAAACAGACTCTATACGTGGACACTGTCATGAAAACAACGGGAGTAAGTGAACCAAATGTCACATCTGCAAACATGTCTGTTAGAATCAGTCAGCTTCAGCAATCCTTTACAGAAGTTTCCCTCTGTCCACTTTAGCTAAAGAAAAGGAATACACATCATTTAAAAAACACATTTCTGCTAAGATTTGGTCAGCAAGACACACACACATAAGCCACAAAGCTGGAGTGAAGACGGACTAATGCTGAGTCACTATGCAGCTGAATTGCTTTGCAGAGTTGCCAAAAAAATGCTGCAGAATTGGAAGACTCAATCAAACATTTATTAATGAGCTCATTTATTAATGGCTGGTTTTATACCATATGAGACCAGCTCTGTCAGTTAAAGGTCCAGGTCTGGGCATGACATTCCAGGCCTCTGTGTGGACAACAGGGAGCCTCTAGGTGTGCAGAATCTGTCACTGTCCCCTTCCCCTTTCCTACTGACACCCCCCCTCATGAGACTTTGTAACCCATGTGACTCCATTCATTATTTAACATCCAACTATTGTTTCAATCCGGCCACCCTCGCACCAGCTCCAATGCTGATGTGACACAAGTGCTGATGTTACTGTCACCACGCTTTCTTTCTGTTTCCCATACACACACACACACATATACACATACACACACACACACACACACACACACACACGCACACACACTCACTCTGGCACTGATGTAACACAGTGAGTGTTCCCCATTACTTGACTGAATTCTGTGTAGCTCATGTTTTAGTCTAGCTGATGTTTTGTGGTGTAGATGATATTGAGGCTTTATCTTAAGGTCTGACTGGTATACTGTAGGACATGATTTTTTAGGTTTGATTAATTCATTTTATGGCAATTTCTGATTGTGAGGGTTAGCCCTCGTGTTTTTAGGCTTATTGTCTGTTTTGTACGAGCCTAATCTGGACCAGATTGTGTGACCATGGGGGAGATAAGACTGAAAATTAAGCATACAGTTTGACTCTCATCCAACAATTAGGACTGCCAGTGAATTTCACATTATTCGCCGTTTATTTGAGGTGGACAATTTATGGTGGCTGCCATATCACAGAGGCATTCATGAAGGAAGGAAAAACCTGATAACAACAGCATGTGGCTGTGATGCAAGGAAAAGAAAACAGGTGTAAACAAGGGACATGTATATGAGCAGATAGACTTTTATGTATTACAGTTTACATGTAGAATATCAGCCACCTTCCCTGTGTTTTGTCAGCAGTAGATGTCTGGAGCAGTGGATTAGTGTACAAGGCACAGTTACTTTGCACATAAAAACAAAATCCAGTGGACGTAAACTCAATTTATTCAGCTCGGTTTTCATTGAGCTGTTTAAGGGGACGGGTTAGACTCGCATCCAAAGCTCTACATTTACATGTCACCTGAAACACAACTCAAAATGAAAACAGAAACAAAAACAAGCAGCCTGCTGGGTTTGATATTTGCAATATCGGCTTTATATGGTGCATAATAATGTATTAGTTTGGTTTACTGCTTACTGTGGACAACCCACTGTGACCAAAGTATTCCTTCATGCAGCTTTAAACTTAAGGTTGCTATAAAAAAAAGTCTTATTGCCGTGGCTCATCACATGATGATCCATCACCTAGCAGGGACGGATGATTACTCGTCTAGAAAAGCAGACTGTGTGATTACTTATTTCTTGACTTACAACATTTGACTGGATCATAGCTTTCCTCTTTGAGTCATCTGCACTGTGCTGCTGCATGATTAGGGGCCAGTTCCCAGGAACACTCTTTCTGTTTTCTTTATCACACAGTTGCTTTTTGCTTTGTTAAAAGAAAAGAGAAAAAAAAGGGGGACATCTGTACCTATGGTAACCGTGAATTTCTACAATAACTGGTTTCTAAATGTTTTCTTGTCAGATGGGAGGGAAAAACAGATGGCTGCTAATAACCACAATCATATTATGCAAATGTCATCAATATTTGTCATATCGCTTTAAACACTACAAAAAAAGAACTACATTTGCATATATGCATGTATGAATGGGTCAGAAACCTTCTGTATCAGAATCAGAATCAGAAATACTCAAGCTCAGCTGTTAAAGGATCGTGTTGTAAATGTATTTGATTACACAAAGAACATAATCCTTACACAAATGATGGAAAATAGGTTTGCATTTTAATCCAGATTAGTACAAATTGGAACAAACAGATGATAAATTCTACCTACTTTTGCTTCCTCGTCGGTGAAGGGCTGAAGGAAGCGCAAACACTCTGAGTAGTTGGTCCACGTTTTGTTCCAGAGCTCCACAATTACCCAAGAACCATTGGTGTCACATCTCCTGTAGGCATGTCCTGGAAATTAATATGGGCATTAATTCTTACTGTCACAAATTGAAAGATTACCAACAGTTAGTACATGGATGTCTTTCCCTCACTGTGCCAGTAGATATGTCCTACATACACAGGTTCTAATGGAATACAATAACTAGACTTACGAGATACCGAATGGCTTTCATGCTTTAAAAAAAGAGAAAAACTTGACAGAAGAAACCTTAATAAAGAACAGGCATCTTAGCCAAGACTTCTGGGATTCATGCGTAACATTTTAAGAGGCAGATTAAAGTATATCCATACAAATACATTCCTTTGTTAACAGTTTCTTTCAGTATAGTTGTCATTAATGATGATGCTACAAGTTAAAAAAAACAAAAAACTGTTAACCTTTGTGATTGAAATCATAGATGTAAGATGGACAGGGAACCCTTGTAACCTGCCCTGGGGAGCCATGGGGCCAACAAATAAGGCCGTCCCAGTCTGGGGGGCATGCCTCATCTGCAAAAAGAATGAAACACACTCAACACAAACACATGCACTCTTCTGTCCAGGTTAAAATCGATTTAACACATTTAACATTTGCAAAAAAATTTTACACATTTCGCTGAAAATGACACGGATACACCACAAAAGGAAAGAAAAGTGTGTGGTATGAAAAAACAGCAACTGGATAACTGAACTGGCAGCTCACACAAATGGGAAGGCGCCATTTATGCTGAGGTAAGCACATCTAGTGACAAGTATTCCCATCAAGAGGACATCATTTTCCTTTTCTTGCAGAATTCTCTGCCATAAAGCTTTGTCTATTACAACAACAGGGCGAGTCCAGTGAGGAGACCAACAGCTGGACTGGCCTGCCAGCTGTTCACTTTAGTGCCCACGTGGACAACGATTCACCCGGATAGGTCAAAGGTCAAAGGTCAACGTTATAGTCGTGCCACCTGTCATGGTGAGTTGAACCCGTTCGTGAAGAAGAAATTATTAAAATTAACAAAACCAAAAAAAATTCAATCTTGATGTGCTAATTGAAAATATGCAAACTTAAGCTTTTGAACTCTCTGCAATTTTTATTATGGACTTTGTATAGAGAGGAAATGCATTTTTCCCAAAAAACAAAATATCTTACCTGTTCTACAACCAAGGTTTGCAGGAAGCTTATGCTATACTATAACTTCTCCTTATACCATTATTTAAAAGTTGAAACATTATTAATTAATAATAACAACTAAAACAGCAACATAAATCCTCATCATTGTCCTACTCCTCTGACTTCCTTCTACCATCCAAAACATGCATGTTAGCTTAACGGGTGACTGTCAGCTGAACGTGGGAGTGAGTGTGAGTGTGTATGGTCCTGTCTGGCCCTGTGAGAGTGAACTCTGTCATCTTCTTAAACTGGTGACATGATCTTTGATTTTGTGATTTCTTACCATTTAGAGCCCCTTTTTTCTGACATTGGTCAAAAGCCTGCTAACACTTTTGCTACAGCAGCTAAACCAATCTCCAAGTTCAGACTTTCTTGAACCAATATTCATGAAAAAAGCACTGTTGAGTTGTATTGCTGCCACATTGGGGCTATTTATACAACTTTTTCATAAGAAAGAACAGCCACAGGATAAAGCATTTTCAATACTTGGGGATTTAAAACAATAAGGAAATATATAAATATTGATACCACATGCAAAAATACAAATACTGCTCAGTGAAGTGTTTGTTAGCAACATCACGTCATAGCTAGAGGGTTCCTGGTTCGAATCCCGGGTGGAAACCTCTCTAATTGGAGTTCTCCCTGTGAATGAGTTAGTTCTCTCCAGGATGACCAGCTTCCTCCCACCATCCAAAAACATGTTAGGTGAACTGGGGACCCTAAACTGGCCTTAGAAATGAATGTGAGTGTTTGGTTGTGTGTCTCTTCTTCTCTGCATGGCCCTGGGACTGACCTGTGACCTGTCTAGATGTTCCTCACATCTCGCCCAATGAAATCTGAGATAGGCTTCAGGCCCCCCTGACCCTAATTGGCAGGAGTGGGTTTAGAAAGTGGATGGATGCAAACATAGCATTCAGACCAAAAGCGATTCTGAATGGAAACAGGCTAACAGGTGCTCTCCCCTTTGACTTTCCGCCCATGGAATAAAACTTGCCAACTGATTCTAAAGCTGGCAAGTGTACTTTACTTTTCAAGTATACTTTGCACAGTAGAAACTAACAGAAAATAGAAAGGTTATGAGACCACCAACCTAAGCTTTATGCCACACTACTCCTAAGTTAACAGCATTGGCATTACAAGTGTTATTAGTATTTAGAAGCTCTCTACTGTCACCTTTTTAATAGTTTTTACACTAAAATATTGCTAGCAATTCATTTTCCAATATCCCATTTTACAAAAAAAACAACAACCCAGTATTATACAAGAGTAAGAAGTCAAATTCCTGAACAGAAAACATCGTTTTAGTGGTTGAATCTTCTGCTTAATCCATTTCTATCTTCTCAGAGAAGCCCAGTGATTAGGATGACATTCCAGGATAAAAGGCCAATTGTTTGAAATCTTACTTTTTGAAAATGGTCAAATTCAAAGTTCCTAATCTGATGATGGATGGTCTCTGAAACAAAGAAGCAGACACATTGTGTTCTCAGTGTGCTCCGTATGCTTTGGAGGCTATTATAGAGAGCCGTATTTCCAAAATGAAAAAAAAGGGGACAAGAAAGAAGAGACGGCACACACCAGAAGATCAGAGTTTGGGAAAGTCTCCAGGAAGAGCATAATCAGACCACTGATGGAGAAAAGGTCTGTGTGGGATTTCAGGGGTTCAAAGACTGCTCACACAAATGTTTCATCCAAAGCAAGTCCGTGCAAACCGCTGGAAACTGGAACTCACTAACAAGATAAACTCCAGTAGATGGAAACATTCAAAGGGAGAATGAGGTAAACGAGCGAGGACAATATATGATGTCTGACAACAGACTCCAGAGTTTTGATTCAACAAATAGACATCTGTAATATTTGTAGTTTTTACACTAAACTAAACAAGTTTTTGAAATAAAATTATGTTTTCTAGTTGTTCTTGCAGGTGGTCTAAAATATGTGCTCAGAACAATAGAAATCCTTCTACAAGTCTGAAAGAGCAGAAAAAATTAAGGGTACTACTGTTTATTATTTTCATCGTGAATGGGTGGCAGCCTGTCAAAACCTTTTGATAGTTCCATATTCGATTTCTTTTTTTAACATTACCAGAGGAAAGATGGAGGCAGCAGTCTGTGAATGGTGAATTTAAAGTCACCTTCAGTAGTCTTCCCACTTTATATTCTGTGCTAAGTCTTCAGGAACAAGTGGCATTTCATTTGACCGATAGCACATTCTACCCCTCCCGGCTGAGGCTGCAGTAGTAAAAAAAGCCAGTAGAGAAAGATCCTACTGTGACTTCATCATCCCTCATTCACTACTCATAATCTTCTCTACTGTACTAGATAAGTTAATTATCTCCCATTTGTTTTGCACGGAAACTGAGCCCTAATCTGTTTCAGAAGGATTCCATTTATCAGTAAATGTTTCTCCCTTAGTTAAATTTTTTGTCTGAAGAGTACACAAATAGATTCGGTGACATGAAATATGGTGAGTTGTATTGTGTTTTACATGTGAAACAACCTGTACCTTCAGCTCCTGGCTCCATGTTGGAGAGGTTCTGGTAGCACTGCGTTTTGACTTCATACAGGATGTACATCTGCTCCTGAGCTGAGAGAGGACCATCAAACCCCACCTGTGGAGCAGAATGAACCAGATCAGAACCCGTTTCCCAATGTCTGTGAAGTATATGAGTGACTGAACCCACCGGCCAAAACTGAAATGACATTATGAATATGGAGGCATCCGCCATCTGCTCCAAGCAGATGACAGAAAAGAACAAATGTTTTAACAATGTATCTAATATTATCAACTAATTTGCCAATTCTAGGTTTGCTTTTGTCTTTTTCAACAGAGTTTCCACCTCAGAGACTTGTCCAATCACAGTGATGTTATCAGCTAAATTAAATGAACTGCTATTTGATGGTATGTGGTACATTTCAGATTTACAGACAGTCAGGTGCCTTTGGTTCCTGATTTGCATCCTTACTAGATGAGTTAGGACTGAGACCATGTCGGCTATGAATGATTGTCAAAAATCAATTATGTATGTCATAGCTTTTGTTTGCTATAATTAGCCCAAAATGTTTTTCAAATGAAAGGCTATCTAATATTGATTATCTATAAAAGCTGCAGAATGCCCATGCAGAACTTCTCCAGAGATTTTAAACCTCTTCATTGTAACCAGAAGATTATCTCATTTTTAAAATGAAAGAAAACCTTATCTCAGCATCAAAGTGAACACATTTTGCTAATAACTGCTGATAAAGGTTTTGCAATCGTCTCTCTTAACCCTATAATATCATATTTATCATATTTGATTCATACAGATTCTGAAATATTTTGCACCTGAGACCTTTTGCATCATTCAATGGTAAATACTTTGCTCAAAACCCTGTTGTACACAATCAGAGATACCAGTGGATGCCAGATAAACGTGGACCGAAGACTACACAACAACAGTTTGGACTTATCACAGAGTAATAAATGATATGAATTAATTAATTTGTTTTTTTATATTTTGTTAAATGGCCAGATAAGGCTATAAAAGGGTTCATTGCTGCGTTTTGACCCCCTGCTGCTGCAGCCTATCAGGTTCATCCTATTTAAAGGCATCTAGAATTTACTGCTTCATGTTAAAAATAATTTGGATAATTACTTGATCTAACCTAGTAAAATTGTTATCAAGAAAAAAACAAAAAAAACAAAAAAACAATTGTAATAACTTTTACAATGAACTGACTTTTTCATTAATGACCCAGAAATTTATAACACACGCATTGCACCAATGGGAGCCTGTTCTAAAGGATGTCATTTAAAAATTGTGTTTTTATTTGTGATTTATTTAGAGGATTCTGTCAAACATTTAACTTTTCTTTTTCGGATTTTTAATCTGTATCATTTTACACACATTTGAGATGTTTTCAGTTGATATTGCTTTAATTTCTGTAACTCAGAGGAAACTGACAAACTGACAATCTGCTAGACTTTATTTTAACTGATGAAATCTTGGACATTATAATCAAATTCAGATTGACAGATTAATTCCTCCACCAGTTCTGCAAATTTCATTCAATTACCAGACTGAATTTGAAGTTCCAGCTTCTGTATTTGTCTGAAAACCTTTAAGTTATTCCATCAATCCCAATTTATGTCTTTCATGTGGAAAAAAAGACATCATAGGTCTGTGTAATATAACCAGAATGTCAGAATGTGCAGGTTATGTTTACAGAAGTACAACAAAAATCTAACTTTCTAAATATTCTTTAAATGATCTTTCACAAGTGATAGTATTTCTGTCTGTTCAGCCCAAAGTCATAAGCAGTTCCTTTCTATTTTTTCCATCATCATTAGTTTAGCCTAATTTAATCCAAGAAAAAGGCTTTTTGTGCAAGCAGCCACAATGCAAACAGCCTTGCTTTTTTTTTTTAAAGCTTTTCAAAGTCTACAGTGACCAATCTCATGCATGGACTGTCCTCACATCTCTGCTCACCATCTCAACTATATACCAGATCACAACTTGGATCTATTGTTTTTGTTCATTCATCTAACATCTAACAGGACATTCATCCATTTTACCACTCGGTACGAGTCCTCTTAAGACTGACAATAACATTAGATTACCAGAATAGACCATTAAAGGCCAACCTTCTGAATTTGCGAGTCTTTATCTGGAGTCTGCTGTGGATCAGAGTCAGACGGACTCCAGGAGAGGACACACTGCCTTCACACTGCCCACTTTTGCCGTTTCCTCACTGCTGAGTGATTCCCGGCCTGGCCTACCTTTTTAAGAAGAGTCTTACTAGACCTCACCAGGAGGTGCGGGGCCCAGACTCTCCGTAAGTTACCAAACGCTCACATGCTTTTTGTCTTCACTTAAAACTCCCTCTGGGTATGTTTTCATCAGCATCTGTACACCAAATCATGCACATCTATAGCATGCATCTCATGGTTGAGAAATATTCCTTCAGTCAAACATTGATTGACTGTCACCGATTGATTCTGCACACATTTTCAAACTGTTTTTTTACATTGTCAAAAACAGGAGAGCTCTGACTGTTTATGTGAATTATATTTCTCTCAAAAAACACTTTTGTTGAAGTTCTATACAGTTGGTTTAATGTCAGATGAAGTCTGACCTTATCTGCAGATGCAGCCTCTGAATCTTTTTCATTCCTAAATGTGAAGAATTCCTATTGAACCTTCAGAACCAACGAATTACACATTACACACTGTTACATTGTTGAAGTTTGAGTTTGTTGGATGTTGGTGCATTATGAAATGTTGCTTTTTGTCTTTCAATTCCGTAGTTTTAACCCATGGACCATGGCTTAACCTAATGGGTCTCACTCATTTGCTTTTAAACCAACAGTCATTAGTTGAAAGTGAATCATGATGAATTTATTCTTGTCCATTTTTCCAAAAGTGTTACAGTCCATAGAAGTTAATTGTAAGATGGAATCCTAAGCAGCACTTTTCTATGAGCTCTTAATGAGACTTGACTCTAATAGACTAACAATAAATGTCAAAACTTGTAAATTGTCTAATCATTCATTTACGGACATTAGGACATGGCCATGTACACCCGGACCATTTTAAGTGTTAGAACTGTTTTTAAAAACCGATGCAAATCAGAGATCTACGTGATTAGTTCACAAAGATTCAATGATTAGAAACTGTTCTTTTGAACATTTCGGGCTTGGTAATTACAAGTGGGAACCTGAAAATTGGAGGTGATTAAAAAGGACAAGATGTATTATGAAATAATAGGATTGTTTTGACTAATCTAAACCTAGGCTGTGTGGAACATGGTAAGATATATATAACTATAAGTTTTTTCAGAACTGAATCTTAAAATGTGGTGAGCTGTGAGCTAATGCAGATTGTTGTGATATTGGGCTGGTTCAAACAAAACAACGTTATATTAACAGTATGCAAAGCAATGAATCAACTGAGACCGAATCAACAAACCAAACAACGGAACCAACTAATCCCTGACTGTGTCCATACCCAAACTTTTCAGACTAAATGAACCAGCCACTGAAGCAAAATGCTGTTAAACAAGATTTCTGTCAATATGCGGTCACTTTGAAAACCAAACCCAGTTGAAATGATAAACTTAAATGATAAAAAACGTCCACGGTGGGGGAGCCTCTTTGCTTTGTGCTCAGAAAACAGGTTCTTGGTTCAGGCACAACTCAAAGATGACCGGAGACAAACTGGTCAGCTTCTCAGAAAGCCAGCGGGAGTTGCCCATTTCTGTGATTATTTTCTAGAAACTGATCCAATGTTTGTTTTGTTAAATTCATTCCTAATCACTGGAGGGTATTCAGGGTCTGTCAGTCCCTCTGACCGTGTGACGTATTCTGTATTCGGTTTTCCTGAAATTATTATCCTGCCAAGCAAAAAACAAGATAAACAACATGGGCTTTTTCTTGACTATTTCATTCTCCACATTACTTTTAAGCGATCAGCGTCACGAATCACAATGTTGAATTAAGGTCATTCTTTTTGTTTTTAAGGGCCTGTGCTGCTGAAACCAGTTTACATGATTACGTAAAAACAAGATGACTCTTCTGCCCACAAAATAAACCTGGTGACAAGCATGCTGTGGCCTGGAGATCACTCTGAACAGCTCTGACTCTTCCCTGGTCGGTGACTAATAAAGCAGCATGGCATTCAAAATCATTTCATTCTTGACTTTTTTTCTGGCAGCTCATCATTGCCAGCATTTAGTGTATCTGTGGGATATTCTCTCTCCTCGGAGAACCTCTCATTCATACTTTTAAGAGGAAGCACCAGACCACTTTAAATGTTTTATTCAGGCTCTGCAAATGTATCAATGTCACAAAATCGGGGACTCCTTAGACTTCAATCCAGGTGGAAGCTGCTGCTAAATAAAAGAAAGGTTAAGGTGACAGCCCTGAGCGAGTGAATGTTGAGTAGATTTTGAACGTGTCAGCCTTTGGCGTCACAAATGACTGTACAAAATAAATGACTCACAGCCCACAGTTTGGTCCCCGGTGGCCACTCTTCAAACCCTTTTGTGCCTACAGGGCTACTGTATAATCCAGACAAATGGCAGATAAGTGTACAATATAGTGGAACTCTGCACAGAATGAGCTGTTCAGTCAGTCTGAGTCTAAAAAGACAGAAAAATCAACCATTTGTTGCTCTCTTTTCCAGCTGATGATAAACGGTTCTAGCCATTTTTCTGTTATGTCATTATTTTCACATTAACCTAGTTCAAGCTCAGAGGGGGAGCTTTGTTTCCAGAGAGCAGAAATAGGACTAAAAGCTTCTTAGAATATTGACAAGAGAGGCAGGTTTCTTACCTGTGCATTGATCCAGGTCCCATAAAGGGAAAAGTTTAGCATCCAAAAAAGCAAGTTCATGGCTCGTCGGTTCGTTGTCATTCAGTACGCACAGTCCTACTAGGTGTGCCTGGATGCCTGAGGCATTGGAGTCCTTACTAACATCGGTCAATTTCTACCTTAAATCCTCAGTGATGCTGGCAAGTCTTCTGACGAGGAAGGAAACTTTCACCTCAAGTTGTTTCACAATCCCATTACGCAGCGCCAGACATGGTGAAACGGTGAAATCCAGATGTTTTTTCTCCTAACTGCCCCTTTCCTGCGACAAATAAAGGGATGATCAGAGACTAAAACCCCGTTCCAGACCTCATCACCACCTCCTGTGCGGAGGAAGAGTGCACAGCTGCATCCCCGGAGAGCCGCAGCGGGATTCCGGTCCTCTTTACGCGTTCCACTGCGGCCGTGTGTCCGTCCACGCGCACCCCGCGCGGGTCTGGAGTCTGGACATCGACTGAGCGAACGCGCAGCCCGTCTCGTTATCATTTGATCATCGTCTGTCCAATTGTCAGCGGGCTATAATGATTTTTAGTAGAAGGGATTTTCGATTTGTGGCCGTTTAACGAATCTTTAAGAGGAACACTAAACGGAATGAGAATTTGGAAAAGGCACTGAGAGGCAGGACTGTGCGTCCCAGGCTACACCCTGCCCATCACAGGGAGACCCCAACATTAGGAAGCTAAAAGCTAGAGCCTTGACACATTTTAAGCCCCCGTCCATTTCCAAACGTAAGACTACGCTTTTGGACACGTTTCGATTCATACATTAAGTGGAAAACCACAAATTAATCCATATCTCAATTCAGTTTAATTGGATAAGGCATTCCCAATGTGAAACGTGTTAGTGCAGAACAGATAGCTTATGTGTGTAGGTAGATAAGAAAAATAGAGTAAAGGTTGAGCTCATTAGAATTTTTTTTTTTCATTTGACTTCCAGAGGAGAGAAATGTAAGATCCAAAATGCAGAGCCACTCCTCTAGAACACATTTCATATGTGCAGATGCTCTAATCATAGGGTGTGATACCGACTCAATATCTAAAAATACATCTATTCAGGGACTTGGTGTATTATTATTGAACAAATTCAAATAGAAATGGCTGTGCAGACCTTTAGATGTCTTACAAAGAGCGGGTGTGCTGAAGTGGGTGTTTCGGCTCCCTGCTGGGTTCAGATAGCTCTGATTATCTGGGTCACAGAAGTCCCTCCACTGGTTCACCTCTCAACCCCCCAGGCTGCTTTTGTTCTGTCTCTGGGGACGCTGTTCATGATGCTGTGAGGCACTTTCTGATGAATTTAGCTGGAGTCCACGTATCTTCACACGTGGAGAGCTTCCTTTGCTGAGGAGTTTTTAGTCACTCGCTGTGTTGCTTCCTTGTATATTTGTTTGTTTTTGCTGTACTTTATGCACCTTTTCCTCCTTTTGAACTCTAACCGATGTGTGACCAGTGAATTTCTCCACTGTGAGATCAATAAAGCTCTTATCTTATCTTATCTTATCTCATCTCATCTCATCTCATCTCATCTCATCTCATCTTATCTTATCTTATCTTATCTTATCTTATCTTATCTTATCTTATCTTTTGGGTTCACTTGGTGTTGTACAGTTCTCTAGTTTTCATGTGTTTTCTGGGTTTGTGCTCCTGGGGATAATCATTCTTTTGCTATTCTCGGATCCCTTCCCGGGTTTTGCTCTCCTTGTCGTTCTCACTTCTCCTCAGTGTTTTTCCTGTCTGGTCATCTGCTCCGCCTTTCAGCTGTGCTAATTATCTCACCTGCTCGTCATTATTTAAGCCCCCATCCTGTCCACTAAAGCTCTCAGCTCTGCCTCAGCCTCTGTCAGGTGCCCAGTGTCCCTCTGGATTCTGGGTTTTGTATTTTTATAAGTAGAAGTGCTTGGTTCATCATTGATTAAACTCATTTCCTGTTGCCGTATACTGTGAGGTCCTAGCAACAGATTCCAGATGCAAAAGCCATTGGAAGAATTTACTGCATCCCTTTATCCCTTCCCAAGGGATCAATAAAGTACTGTCTAAGTCTAAGTCTAAGTCTAAGTCTAAGTCTAAGTCTAAGTCTATCTATCTATGTTATTGGTTAAAACACCCAACAGCTGTCAACAAACCAGATTTCTGATCAACAGGGCTTTTACACGTTAAACTGAAAAACGCAGGATCAATACTTTCCCAATTTCAGATGTAATCGTCCTCAACTCAAAGCGGACAACCAGTCATAGATGTTAATTTAAGATATTTGAAGATTTTTAGAAAAAAAGTGAACAATCTGTGCCGGAGCATCTTTCAGATTTTTCAGAGTACAGAACTTAAAACCAGGGATGCTCAACCTCACGCCATAAAGACAGTTTCTATCCAGCAGTAACTGGCCTCATCAACAAGACCAGTGACCCCCACCTATTCTTGTCCCACCCCCCTCTATCTCACTAATTTACCCAATGTTTCAGCATTTTCTGGTCTGTCGTTGCAGATCAACATTGCACACCTCAATTGTTCATTTGCACATTCGGATCTATATTTTTAAAGATTGTTCATTTGTACATTCAGATCTATATTTTTAAAGATTGTATTTATCAGTTTTATCATTTCTGTCCTATATTTTTATTTTTACATTTTATTTTCTTGCTTCTCATAGAAGTGTTGTGTTGTGCACTAAACACCAAGGCAAATTCCTTGTAAGTCTAAAAACCTACTTGGCAATAAACCTGATTCTGATTCTGATTCTGATTCAACTCCAGGCCTCACTGGCCACCGTACCACCGTTTCTGGAACTTTTCCAGCTTTAACCCACCTGGTTCTCATCGCCAGCAGGCTTGTGTTGAGGATTGTATGGATCCATTTCAGCAGAATCAGATGTGTTGCAGCAGTGAAACTTCCAAAAACCTGCAGGACAGAAAGAAGAGCGTGTATTTGATGTGTCGAGGCCAATTTTCCCCCCTTTGTCACACTCCCGTTCTCACGCTGCCGTGGTTGAGTTTGTCGTGCTCGCGGTCAATTTCTTTTAAAAGGCCGGGAACTGTCGGTAAAGTGCTTCCAACCGGACCTGAGCATAATGTCCGTGTTGTGCAAACGGAGTGACTCACCGGGCTAATGCGCCACCGGCAGCAGTCTGTTCACCAGCCCGGGCTGATGGCACGCAGCTGCCACATTGTCCTCCCCGGGCCAATTCCAACCCGGTATTTAAAAGCGGCCTGTAAAATAAACCACTTTGCAAAATGATCGCTAACAACAACAGAGGGACAGATAGAGAGAGATGGAAACCGTGAACAAGGAGAATAATGTGTTCTGGGGGAATTTTCGCAGATATAGAAGAGATTCTAGTTGTGTGGTTGTGTATAAAACATTTCCAACAGGCTGTGAGTGTCGTAGGAGCTTGCACCCAAGCATTCAATTCTCAATTTCCTACTGCTTCTCAGAAAGTCATCCCCAAAGTGCTGAAGTGAAAGTCTGGGCAAGCTCAGTCCATGCACCCTGTTGACTTCTGAATTTCTTCCCTTTAACCACACGATGAGATGACTTTAAACCAATATAAAGCTTTTGAGGGGTGTGCCTAGCCAAGGTGTGCCTAGCTTCTTTAAAGTCCGGACACTAAACACAAAGTTCCTTTGGCATTATATTGTTAACCCGATTCTTTAGTTGGAAACCTGAGAATAAACCAGAGTAGATCAAGAGCAAAAAATGACATTTATTGGGTCACAGGTAAAGTATTTCAGCGCTGGGCTCTTCACAGAGGAAACCTCTGGTCAGGTCTCAGTCGGCAAAGAGCCCTGAGATCTGGGTGTGATGGGTCTTTGTCTCCTTGGCTAGGCACACCCCTCAAAAGGAGGACTGGACACAACCAAGTCCTATTGGTTAGTTACCTCTAAGACTAACAAGCCGGATCGTAAATTCATGTTGATGACATTGGAATGTGGTACCAAATGGTGTGTGTATGTGTTGACTTAAAGACGTGGATCTAATGCAACAAAGAAAAAGGATAGAAAGAAAAGAGAGAATAAAGAGAATCTGTGGTTACAGCCAGAAACTTCAATACAAACTATAGGTATAATATAAAATGAAACAATCAATAATATGCATAGATCATGTGATAGCAAACAATGCTAAAGTGTGTATTTATAACCAAATCCTAACAATATGTAAGCTAACATTTACACTTTGTTAGAATCTGGCTATAATTACTCACGCTAGCATTGTATGTTATCACATGATCTATGTAAATTACTGTTATTTTTTTTTTCTTATAGAACTACATTTTGTGTTGAAGTCTGGCTGTGTACACAGACTCTCTTTTCTCTCTTTTCCTTTCTCTGTTGCATTAGATCCACACCTTTAGGTCAACACACACACACACACACACACCATTTGTTAGCACATTCCTGTCATCTGCATGAATTAGGACCTGGCCTGTTCATGCCCAGAGGTAACTGGCCAATAGGACTTGGTTGTGTCCAGTCCTCCTTTGAGGAGGCGGATGGAGCCCAGGAGATAATGCCCATCACCCAGATCTCAGGGCTCTTTGCCCACTGAGACCCAGAGAGAGCTTTTAGTCTGTCAGAGCCCAGCTGATACACTTAACTGTGTCCAATAAATGTCATTTTGATAATTTTGGTCTACTCTGGTTTATTCTCAGGTTTCCAACTAAAGAATCGGGCTAACACCCACTGTCATATAAAACATGTCCAATAGGCTGTGAGTATTGTATGAGCTTGCACCCAAGCACTCAATTTCCTGCTACTTACACAGAGTTTTCCTCAGTCTCAGAAAGTCATCCCCAAAGTGCTGAAGTGAAAGTCTGGGCAAGCTCAGTCCACGCAATCTGTTGATTTCTGAATTTCTTCCCTGTAACCACACGATGAGATGACTTTAAACTAATATAAAGCGTCTTTATAGTCCAGACGCTAAACACAAAGTTCCTTTGGCATAATATGTAAGCTAACATTTACACTTTGTTAGAATTTGGCTATAATTACTCGCATTAGCATTGTATGCTATCACATGATCTATGTAAATGACTTTTTTTCTTATAGAACTACATTTTGTGTTGAAGTCTGGCTGTGTCCACAGACTCTCTTTTCTCTCTTTTTCTCTCTCTGTTTCATTAGATACACCTTTAGGTCAACACACACATACACACCATTTGTTAGCACATTCCTGTCATCTGCATGAATTAGGACCTGGCCTGTTCATGCCCAATAGGACTTTCTTCCCTTTAACCACACGATGAGATGACTTTAAACTAATATAAAGCGTCTTTAAAGTCCAGACGCTAAACACAAAGCTCCTTTGGCATTATATATAAGCTAACATCTACACTTTATTGAGTTTTCTTCACTGGAGTTGTTTTCATTATGCGTGCATTCTTAGAATCCATTCGTTTGTGTGTGTGTGCCTGTCCTCTGAGGGTAAGGGCCGATGTCTGAAAAAGATGTCTGTGGTACTAACAATACAGGACTCTAGCCTGTGATTATCAGGGCCAATACTGCATGCGAAAGGAGATATTTTCCAATAATGATTCTAACAGTGCTCACTATCCCTTTTGCTCTTTATTTTGCTCTTTACATGGACTATTTTTAAACTATAACCAAAGACTTCTCAGAAGCAATTAGTTATTAAAAACAAGAAACTTTTGGTGTTCTGTTCCTTGGCTTTCTCCTTGTGTCTGTGTGGGTTATCTGGGTACTCCGTCCTCCCCCAGCGCCCAAAAACCTGCATGTTGGGTTAATTAGACAATCCACATTGCCCCTAGTAGGGACTGAGTGTCTGGATGTTCCTTAGCTTCATATTCTGCGTACTAGCACATCAGTATATAAAAAAGTAAAATTAATATGATATAAAAGGTCACTTCCATTGCACACAGATTACTGTGTCTTCATCCATGAAAGTTGTCCACTTGAATGCCAATGTTTCAGTTATTTCAGGTCTGTGTACTCGGGTTATTTCAGGTCTATTTAGTCAGGTCACTCTGTTGTGTGCCACCTTCACAGCATCTTGAAAGCCGTCCTGGTTGCCCTCACCCGGCAGTCCGCCCTCCTCACAGCGGGCATTTAGACTCAACCTCACTTTGATCATCCACATTAACGACTCTGTCCAGGATGCAAAAGCTGGAACAGTGAACCAGCGTGCACAATACAAGCCCCTCTTTAAGTGGAACAGCGCTTTCATTAACATGCCGTGTAACCCAGGATAAAAATCTGCATTCAAAAACAGAAAATCAGATCATTGCATGTTGATACCAAAGATGTTTAATTAAAAAACGTAAAATTCAAATGGGAAAAATTAATTAATTTAATATAATCGTTTGGTTAATAATTAATACTAGATGTTTATCTTAAAGGACAGATAGAATAAAATCATTTAGAGAGAATTTTAGTTTAGGGGAGATGGGTTGGAGACAGAAAAGATCAGAAAACGAATGGGTGAATACGCTCTGACATTTTAAAGGTGCATTATGAGAAGTTTGTTTGCTCCTTTGTTACATATTCAGCTTTATTATGTGTGTTTAGCACCTTATTTATGCACTCTAAGCACATTTAGCCAATTTTTATCAAGTATTTTTCTGTCTATAAATGATTAATATAGTTTTATGTGCTAATTACTTTGCAGAGAGCACAGGATGTTTTAACACGCTTGATCTGGACTGAGGAAAATTATTTCGATAATCTGATATTTGGAGTGTTGCTTATTCTATTACTGAACATTGTGATACCATATTGCAATATCAATTTAGTAAAAATAGATACACTCTGTTTATAAAGATTTTATGTGGATTTTGCATGACTTATGTACTACTATCATTTTTTTATTTTAGAGAATTAAGATGAATGCTTTGATCCCACATATGTGGGTCAGGTTTTATTTGGATGGGCCCATAAAGAGTTGGACCTGCCTGGATGTTGGAGCCGGTTTGATGTGGATCCAGACCCCGGAGGACACCCAGAGGCTCGGCGCCGCACAGTTTGAACCCTTTTACACTTTTACACCGTCACCGTGTTGACTGAACAGCGACTGAAAACAGGCGAACTGAACTTTAGGAGAAAAAAACAACAGCAAACCATTATTACATTTTTCATTTTCTGTACTTACCAGGGTAATGGTTGTGATCTTTTCTGTAAGTGATGTTTTTTTATTCATCCTTCCCATCCTGTGATAAATTGGGGGCGCTATTGTGTCTTATATATAGAGGTTGCTGAGTTTGTCTCATTCCTGGGTCATTGTTCCATCAGTCCTGGGCTCCATATTCAATCCTAGAACTTCCAATTTCACTAGTTATTGAACTTAGTTATTATTTTCTTTTTTCTTTTTTTATTATTTTCTTCATTATTATTCTCATTTTTCTCTCAAAACCCTTGAATATGATCCCCTTGTGTTTGCTTTCATATTTATAATAGAGATGGTTTTAAATGTTGCTATTGTGTGGACATGCAGGTTGGTTCTCTCCAGCCTCCACTCCAGCTTCAATCAAGTGTTCATCTCAAAGCTCTGAAAGGATGCTGCTTCTTTTATGCTAATTCTGGATGCTGCTTTATATGTGAGATGTGAAAAACACACGGCTGATGTTTGACTTCTCTACTCATGACTCAGCTTGTGAGTCAGTCATACGCAGGGAAAATATCACACCGTTTCAAAATTGACGTTGAAAAATCGACATCTGTGCACGTAACACGGCACAAACTTCACCACTAAACGCCTCTCGAACATGTAAATCTATAACATTAAACTCTAAAGTGCACAGTTTGCTTCAACTTGAACATATCCAGCGGCCTCTTCTGGAGCCTCTAAAAGGAGCTCAGGCCCCTGGGGGACCTTTTAACCCGCACACCCCGCAGAGGCAAATCATTTGAACAACACTATCAATGAACTGGGAAACTAACTCACACTGATAGGAGAGATAGTCTTAGAAAATACTTGTATGTTGTCAATTTGTCTGGTTCCAGCGGACAAAAAGCCGCCCAAGAACACACACGAAATAAAATCAGATGCTTTAAGCTGGTTCTGGGCGGCACGGTGGGTTCTGGGTTGGAGTCCCGGGGGAACCAGGACCAGAGGGTTCTGGGTTGGAGTCCCGGGGGAACCAGGACTAGAGGGTTCTGGGTTGGAGTACCGGGGGAACCAGGACCAGAGGGTTCTGGGTTGGAGTCCCCGGGGGAACCAGGACCAGAGGGTTCTGGGTTGGAGTCCCCGGGGGAACCAGGACCAGAGGGTTCTGGGTTGGAGTCCCCGGGGGAACCAGGACCAGAGGGGTCTGGGTTGGAGTCCCGGGGGAACCAGGACCTTTCTGGGTGGAGTCTGCATGTTCTCCTGTGTCTGTGGGTTCTCTCCGGGTTCTCCGGCTTCCTCCCACCGTCCAAACACCTGCATGTTAGAGTGATTTTACACTCCAAACTGCCCTTAGTGTGAGTGTGTGTGGTTGTGGGTCCTTGTGTGTCTCTGTGTGACCCTGCGATGGATTGAGGGTCTCTCCCATTGACTACTGGGAACCCATAAGGGAATAATTGGTTACGAAATAAGATGGACTTTAACCTGGTTCTCAGTATAATTTGTTCTTTAAAAATATTCAAACTTTTTTTTCTGTACACCACAAAAAGTTATGATGACTAGTAGTTTAGCATATTTATTGTTGAAATTAGCAACATGAGCCACAGACAGATGGGTTATCATTTCCAGGCCTCCTGATGGTTTTATGTTTTTAAGGTTTTTTCCAAATATTGCCACATTTTCCATAGCTTTATCCTTACTAGGCCCGCAACCAGGACTAACTCAGAACTTAAATAAGCCGTGTAGCTAGCTCTTTTTTTTTTACTCTGCTGAATTCCCCTGAAAAGCCGTGAGTCAGAGCCCAGTGAGTGCTGCTAGCTACTGTGTGATGAGATGAGAGAAGTTGATTTGGGTCGGACTGAGTGCTCGTGGGTCCTTGAGGCAGCGGTTCTGATGTTCTGATGAGTGAAACCACCCGGCGACCTGCCCGAAAAACACACTCGCGGATATGTTTATCTTCTCAGTTTGGTTTAAACGAATATAAAAAACATTTCATTCGTCGGAAAAACTAGACTTGTTTCAATGCCACAGCCGCTTCGTTTAATACTTCTGAGTGGAAGAAAAGCTTTGTTGCAGCAGCACAGAGAAGTGTGCACAGCCAATGAACACATCACAGAGAAAATGTACATTCCTTTAGAGCAATCCTCTTATCTACAGGTCCTGTGTTCCAGTAATTGTGTTCCAGAGTTTTCACCATGACTGCAGAAGTCCAGTCCTGCTCTGGACTCTTAAAAACCAGCTTTTCTACTAATCTAAATTCTCTGTTTGACTTTTCTCAGGATCGTTACTCTTTGGATTGTTCTCTGTAGTTGTGTTCTGCAGTTATTTTCATAATTTCTCTTTGTTATTCTTACTTCCAGTAGGTCTGAGTTCTATTTTGTGCTTGTTCCACATAGTTTTCCTCACTTCCCCCCAGTTCTGGGGATGAGCACTATAGCTGCCTGTCCATCCTTTAAGCTACCAATCACAGATCACTTCCCATTGGTTCTTAAGCCTAGTCTCTTAGTTTTTGTTGTATCCTTGACTTTACACATCTACGTCTTTCCTCACAGTATTTCAAGTTTCAAAAGTCAAATTTGATTAGTTTTCAGGATTTATGTTCGAGTTAATGCATTCTTTAGACTTTCTGGTCTCATCTGTGTGTTTGTGGGTCCCCCCCCCCCCTCCTCTCTCCACCACCCACCCAGCCAATGTGCACAAAACTGTACGTGCAGTACAGTACAGGGTATGCCATTACCAGTCATGTTCCCTTTCAACTTAAATGTGACATGCAGGAATAAAAACAAAATTTTTTGTTTAAAAGAAATAGCTTCCCTGGATGGCTGCACTTGAATGTTTTTTCCCTTCGTGCTGGTTTGGAGCTGTGTTCGTTGCAGCTTTGATTTGGCTCACACCGTGCAGTAGTTTGAGAATGCCCCCTCCTCCTCCCCAGTTCCAGAGCAGGCAGGAAGGAAAAAGATGCAGACAGGCACAAAGTTGAGCGGATGATTGTATACACAGGGTTGCATGCGATTGCATACTAGTAAGAACGAGTCATGTGTTTGACCAATGTGAGACTGTGGTGGATGCTCCTACCACCATTAAGAGCCCCAATTATAATCCTTCTGGAGGTGGAAGCCATTGTTCCAAAGACTGAGTGAGGGGAAATGTTAATTCTGAAGCTAAGTTCAATTGAGCCCTAAGTTATTTTGTAATTTCAATATATTATTTGTATTAGGTTAAATGCAATTCTGTTTCTATTTTGTTAGGTTTTGTGTTTGTCGTACTTCTATTATGTTCCTCCCTCATATGGGAAGTTTAGGGCAGTCCACCCCTATTTAAGCAGCCTTGGTTTTGTGTCTGGAGGTCAGTTTGTTTTGTGTTTGCTTGCTTTTCAGACCTCCGTTGGGTTATTTAGAAACTTAGTTGTATTGTATGACATTTTTGTTATAATTTTTTGTTATTAAGTTGAAAATTTTCTCATTTTTGGAACACCTTTGTCCTTGATTCTGGTCCCTCACAGAGATGCTACTCCCGCTACTGGAGCTACTCCCACCAAACCGGATGGTTTTAGTCACTCAAACATGACTGTAATTGAAGCAGGACGTTTTATTTGTTTGACATAACCGGACCGGGTTCTCGTCCCCAACAGGTGGGCACAAAGAAGCTCAAATTAGAGCCAACAATGAACCCTGCTGGATGAATGGCGGTAACAAACTGCATCCTGTAGTGGATTTTTTATTTTTTACAAAATCAATAGCTGCAGTGCTCTTTGTTCTGCAACAGCACCAACGTTTCCATTTTTTATCCCAACACAATAGCCATGATTGGTTTGATAGGTAGCTTGTTCTTGCTTTCTTTTTACAGGTATTTTTCTCTTTAGACAGGTATTTCTGTCTAAAAGCAATTGCAACATTATAAATTTATCATCTTCCATTTTGCAACTAAAGCTGATGTCTAATCTAACCACCCTGAGTAAAATAGCTTCCACTCAAATTAATTTAAGGTCTCAATTGTGGAGATTGTTCTTGATAAGGAATGTGGTGGAAAAGGTTGTGAGCCCAAAGAAAAGAAGAGCAAGTAACGCTGCTATAATAATAATTTCCTCTTCAGCATAAATGGTTGGATAGAGTTTGTCCTTCTTTTGATGTGGACTCTGTCAGAAACCAAAATAGTGGCAGATTCTTTCACAGTTTGCATGACAGAAAAGTGGATAGGAGTGAACACCACCCTTCTCTTTTTACTGACAGGTTGCTTGTTTGGTTGATTATGAACAGGATTTTTTTTTTTATTACAATACTCATCAACTGTAACCATCTGAATAAAGATGTGCTGACACATATTCCATGACGTGGAATTTATTGCTGACCCAGATAATGAAGCCCTCAGAGATCCATCAACTGTGAGTGATTCTAAATGACTGCAAAACTGCTACAAGATGTTATTAAAACAGTACTTTCTACTGCGTTCAAAAAGGTTTGTATTAGATATGTACACTGAGTTGCAGACTCTTCTTAATAACAATAAAATAAAATCAGATTTTTCTTTGACTGATGGTGAGTGGTATGAGAAGGGATAAGCACTTTCCCTATATATGAAATTAGCTCTGTATTGAAATATGTTTGCTTTAAACCTGTTTTATTAATAAATCTTTATTTATCACATTCATTTTTTAAGATACACACTGCTTTGCAGTGCAGCTCTGTTGAGTTGATGCTTGTGATTTTGTCTTCTCTGTCTGCTTGGAGGTGTTTCTGATACTTCATAGAGGCTGTAGGATGTTCTCTGTTTTCTACAAATCTAGCCGCAGGATGTACTGTTTAGTCCTTTTTCTGTTTCTGTCTCCTGTGTTTTTCTTTGCACTCCCTTTCTCTCTCTGTGCTGTCAGGTTTGGTATTATTTATTACATGTAAAGTATTGCAAAAAACAGAAATAAATGAGCTGTGGAGCTTTTCATCCATAATGCTTGCTAATTGGGTACGAGGCCTGCAGGTTGTCAGAGACTTTGTAATATGAATTATCTACATAATACACAACAGGCATGGGTGCACTCAGTACCAAATTCTTTAAGGAAAAGCTGTCTGGGACCTGTGTTGACAGCGAGGTGTCAAAGCTTTACTTTCTTTAGAGTTCCACACCAGACTCTGCTGGTTTATCTCTTCTACACCTCCTAATTCCATTTGAATAAAAGCAGTTTTCTTGTGCAAATGTTCCTAAAAAACAAGCCTTGGGTTTTAATTATTTTACAAACGTTTTGGAAGGGCTTTTCCTTAAATCCTTGTTTCTCAGATTTGTGTTTTTGTCATTTGAAAAGACATCAGCTCATTTAGAGGGTTGGACTTCACACATTGGGACAAACTGTTTTCAGTGGGTAGTCTGAGGATAAACAGGAAGTGCTGACCCCTCGTGGTGAGAACTTTAAACAGCATTGTGTAGCTTTGACGTCTCACTCAAACATGTCGAGGTTCCTTTGTCCCTCTCTGGACTCTGGCATTTTTGAGGGGCGCTTCATCTTTAACAGTCTGGTCAAAAAAGTGCACCATTTCAGTCCTGCAGTTTCACACATCTACATTACAGTCATTCAGCAGTTTAATAACTAAACCAAATTGTAAAAGCCCTGTATTAAAAGCTAAGGGGACACACGATTCGACAGCTTTAAATCATCACTTGTAGAGTGTACAAGTAACAACTTTTTTTTCGTTTTGTTTGTCCATTCCTTTCTACAGCGGTGCATGGATTAACTGAGGTTTGCAGTATTTACCACACGTCTCCAGCTCCTCTGTTCCAGCACGCCTGATTCAGATGAAAGCGTCCTCAGCTCTGCAGCAGGATGAAAACGGCATGTTCCTCCCATTTATCTGGATCAGGTGTGCTGGAACTGGAAAACATGGAAAAACATGCTGGGCCCAGAGGACCCGGGTTGGGAAACAGAGGCTTAAAGGCCTTTTTACGTGAATCAGAGCTGGAAAAGCTGAACGGCGTGAAGGACAGCGTGCATTTAGGACCCTGGCCTGAGGCACTGCTCCAGAACACTTTGGTATCCAGAGGAGTTAAGGATGGACCTGATGACCGCAAGCTGCCCGGCCGAAATCTTTAGGCCTCCCCCATCGTTCCCTCACTGTGCAATACACCTGTTAGAATTGGGCTATAATTACTCACTTTAGCAAAGCATGCTACAACTTAATCCATGTAAATAACTGATTGTATTATTCCTTTTAGATTCATATTATTCCATTTATAATTCTACTTTTGGGTTCAACTCTCTGTCTGTGCCTCCTCCTCTCTGTTACAGTCAATGTCAACATCCACACTTTCTTATCACATTCCACCAAAACCTGCATGAATTAGGACCTGGCCTGTTCAGGTCAGAGCTAACTGGCCAATAACACTCGGTTGCGTCCAGCCGTCCTCCCCTTTCGAAGCCCAGAGGAAAACTGCCCATCGCAATCGGAAATCGAGGCTCTTGCCGACTGAGATCCTCCGGGAACTTTGTCTGTTAGAGCCCAGCGCTGATTTACTTTGCTTGTGACCAATAAATGTCATATTTGTACTGTTGATCTACTCTGGTTTATTCTCAGGCTTCCAACAAAAGAACTGATTCTAACAAACCCCAGCCTTTGGATTTTGGTCTCATATGTCCAAATGAAATTGTTTGTAGGGTGTTTGCAATATTTTTTGTATATCATTTTTAAATTCAGGTTTGTATATCTATATATATATATATTTTTTTTCTTCTGTTTTCTGGCAACCCTTTGAATTAAGCCCCAGAGTCGTGCCGTCTCAATCTTGAACATCATTGCCTGTGTTTTTTCTTGGCATTCTGTTATCACACATCTAAACGTTTCTGCCTAACAGAGTTCAGATTTCCAGAGCCTTGCTCCTAATTACACTGAGTTTCTGTGCCAGTTCCAAGACTGAGCTTAGTTTCCAAACACTGACGGCACAAAGTTTCTGTTTACAGAGTCACCACAGGCTGCTTTATCTCATGTCGTCTTTCAGCTGAGGCTCCATTTGCCTCATTTTAACAAACAGCTATAACAGCAGGATTTTAAATCACTGACATTGGAGAGGATTTCTCTTCTTTTCAATATTTTAATTAAACCGGACTTATGATGAAGTTGATTCCTTATTATTCAACCCATCTTGTATGTATATTTAAATAAGTTGTATATTTAAATAAGTATTTTTTCTTAATTCACCACTCTCAGTTGATACATTTCACCCTTTCTTTTTCAAAATCTAAAGTCTGTCTCTAATTATGAAACTTTTTTTTTTTACTATGATTACTATGATTTACTATAATTAAATAGAAAGATTCTCTCGATATTTCTTTTTTTTTTTTACTAAAGATGCAGCATAGATCTCAGAAATCTCTGGATACAACATTACATAGTTAATAAACCTACATGCATCTTGTCCCCTGCTGAACATCCCTGCTCACTAATTACTCCCCGACAGGAACATGAATCAATTACTGAGATGCAGCGGTTGCTCTGTGCACTGGCTTTGCTTGAAGTGTGAAACCAATTAGCCACAGAAATTGAGCTTTCAGCGTTCTTGCAGAGCTGAACTGGATGAACCCTGATGGACCCGGATGATTAATGACGGGGGCTTGTAATGGCTATCAAAACACACACATGGCCGTGCTCACTGAGGCGACCAAACACAAATTTCATCACAGACTATTCACCACAGATCACTCAGAAAGATTTACCCGTCAGGCAATCCAAATCAAAGCAACCAAATCTGAAATATCACCGGCGTATTTTCTGTAACAAGTCACTGATCGCTCATAATAGACAGAAAGGCCACGGTTTGTTAAAAAAAATAAGAAAACACCACACAAATGCTCAGAAAACTTTTTTTTTGTCATAATTCAAAGTTCACAGCCCTTCACATACTGACAAAGTTCGACAAGGCGTACAGAAATCAATGACATGACTAACTACAGAAAGGACCTCCGAACAATAGGACTTCATTTGGCTCACATAGTACAGGTCAAAGAAGTGGATTTTTCTGCTCGTTTGAAATGATTTTAATCAGCAGGTTGAGCAAGTCAGCTGGACACAGCGGCCTGGCCGCGGTGCAGAAGAACAGATTCATCAATTAGCCCGAAATCAGAGGACAGAGCTGCTCCCCACAGCCAATCAGAAGTCAAAGCCAGCAGCAGGTCGTCTGGGTTTAGCTCAACACCCAAATCCAGGCAACAATTTTACATGCAGAGAGACAAAGGTTTGTCTGGATAAGCTGCTCCGACCCCTTTGTGCTTTTGTTGTCACACCATCAGCATGAGCTCCAGTATAGCTAGGCTCTGTTTCTTAATCTTTTATCCTCGAGAAAAATAGCATAAAGCTTGGTTGCTCCAAAAAATGAAAAAGGCCAAGGACACAATGAGGTAACATACACTGTAATAAATTAGTCAGTTGGAAAAAAAAAAAAACATTTTCAAGAGTCAGTAATACAAAAATGGTATCAAACACACATGATGCAACATTTTAATTAAACACATTCATATTTTTCTCTTTTTTTTAACCCTTAAGCCAAACAAGTTTTCTGTCCCACTCTGGAAACCGTGTTGTAGATTCATTCTGTTCCTGGCTCCACTCCCAGGTGGTGAATTTGGGTGCCATTCATTTGATTTTTCATCTGTAACATTCTCAATTCAAAAACAGCCAAATGTGGAACTTAACTTTCAATTCTTCTCTAATCACAGAATACCAAATCGTTTCACGCGTTACTCTTGATCACTGCCGAGGCAACAGGGACACGCAGGCACACAAGGCTACAACTCCGATCTCCTCTGCTTGCTTTGTTATTAGATGTTACATTCAGATATTCTCGGTGCCTTTCAGCTGACTTGCAGGTTTGAGAAGAAAACGACATGCCAATAGGAAAGTCAGAAACTGTATTAAAAGTGCAAAAATGTATTCCTTCAAGAGTAGCTTCACGTCCCCGTGAGAAACTTGTCCACCAACATTGAAGTCCGATAACAGTACTTGCCATTTCAGAGTTATTAAATTGTTCATTCCCCACCCCCACAAACGGACAAACACGGACACAATGAACACATTGTTTCTTCAGAGAGGTTTTGCTTCAGCTAACACACTGTAGGTGAACATGGCTTTGAGCCGGAGGGGAGCACATCAGTACTACAGTCTGTCTTTCTCTGTCCGTCACAGAGCAATACTCATCCCAGACATCCTGAATTCAGAGGTGGAGTTGGAAAAGCCCCTGGATTGGAATAAAGTGACATCACATTATTTTGGTTAGTGGCCAGTGCAAATCAGCTTCACTAGCCTGTTCGGAAAAGCATGAAGTTCTCCTCATCTCTCATCTATTTATTAGTTCTATAGATTCTCTGTAAAACAGCAGTGAATTTGTCTACTTTTTCCACCGATAATTAGATGCTTTTCATATCACAAATATTTTTACTACACTTTAAGATACAAAAACACGGAAAGAAAGGAGTTAATTCATTTGTTAAGAAGGGAAAGAATACACAGGGACCTGCTCATACAGTACTGATTGTGGATTGCTCAATGAAACTTATTAGAGGCAGCCCAAAGATCAATAACTATTTTGAAATAACTGGTCAAATAAAGTGGCTCTTTTGCACTGTCCATATACATGTGGGAAAATAATCTTCAGTAAAAAATCTCTGTAAACTTGGCCCTTAACAGATCAGTATTTGTAGAAAACCCTAATACAGCTACTTTAATGATTCTCTTATTCCATTTTTGTATGAACGTTAATCACATAATAGCCTATTTGGCCACAATAGATACTTTACATTTCCTTCCCCATCTCCCAACTAACCTCCCAAAACCAAAGCGTGACCACAAAATACCTGCTTCTCTCTTAGTTATTCACACCCCACTTAACAAGAACCCAACATCCTCCAACACCAGCCGGCTAAATCACCAGCCATTCATCCACTGAGCGGCGGGTGTCCTCTGCGGTGGAAGAACACCCAGAGGCCTACACGGGGGTCACAGGGGCTTTTCGTCCACACGAGTGCGGCGCGGAAAGGTGAAGAATAGCACAATGTTGTCTGTAAAACACGAGGAGCCACTGACGCGATTACTCCCTTTTCTTCTGTTCTCCAAAGAGCACAGAAGTGTTCCATCAGGCTGTTCTCTGGTCCTCCCCCATCCCTTTTGTGTTCCAGCAAGTCGAGCACTGCTGGGGGGTTCCCTGATATCCAAAGGTGTGTTGGTATGCGTGTGGGTTTGTGTGTGTTTGGGGTGTTTGGAAGGACAGAAACGGTGAGAGATGTCACAATATGGTGCAGTGGAACCTGTGGGAGCCCGTGGAACGCTCTGCTCTCCATTTCATCTTCTTTTTCTTCTTCAGGTTTCGCTCTGGAACCTGTTGTCTGCAAGAGGGGGGGAAAAAGTAAAAAATTAGCATTCCTCATTTAAGAAAAGCAAGTGGAACCCAGTCTCTATGGAACATCCCTGCAGGAAGTTAATTTCTGAACACTCGCGCTCATCTAAAGCGACCAGATTAGTGCTACTAGCTGTGATTTTTGCTATACAAGACAGAATCTTTCACTTATGCTCCATCAATTCCAGCAGCTTCTGTTCAAATCATAAATGGATAAAACTTCAAACCCCAGTCAGAGAAAAGCTGTGACGGAAAAGCTTTTTCTCACCAGCTTCATTTTGTGGCCTATTAAAGTGTTATTTTTGCATTTCAAGCATGTAACACATTCCAAAAAAAAATAAATAAAAACAGAGGTTATTCCAAGCTGGCAAATGAGTACTTTCAACCACTATCCAGAATAAGCCAACACACGGTGGAAACATCTGAAATCAGACTTAACAGTGTTCAAAGTTCTTTCAAAGGTGGGACAACACAGGCTGGACTAAAAATAGGAAACCATTCCTGAGCCAACCATTCAGAAAGACAGGATGGAGATCCCATTGAAGTCAGTTTTTGTCAAATATAGGAAGCAGCAGGTCATCTATTTTGTTTGCACTAAAGTGGGAATTTGGCAGGAGGATGGCCCAGTCCCAAAACTTGAAGAAAGAGCTGTTGCTTTTAGAGCTAATCAATACAATGTGCCCCCCCCTCACAGACAGACACCCTGCATGAACTAATGATGCATCCATTCTTTTTTTCTTTCTCTCCAGCAGACGAGATTTCTTAAATCCAGCCACTAGGGGGCAATGTTGCCTTACCCAGCTGTTTTGTTGCCTTGTGAAAGACAAGCCCCCCCCTTTCACAAAGCTTTCCACACAGGCACACCTACTGTCAACCTTACACTCCTCCATATGTGAATAATCACATATAAACCTTATGCACCAAGGCGATTTCATTTATTTGTATTTTTACTTAGCCCTGACAAAGAGTAGGACTCTTTAGAAAATTTATACCTGCATAGTCTGGTATAAATACTTGAACTAAGACATCAAAACATCAAATCATTCAAACATTTTTCTCTTTTTAGAACCAAACATTTGCTGCTCTGTACTTCTGTAACGCCACTATCTGAAAAAGTCAAATGCACCCAGAACAAGTGGGAGATGACAGCTTTCACCATAAACTATGACTGGCTGCATTATGCTTTAGAGGCAGTTATGTCATGTTTGACAACCTTCATGGCAAATTATTGTCCCCACATAGGATTCTGCAACAAAATCTGAATCTTACAACTAATGAACACAAACCCTCGTTACCTTATAACTCGGACCAGTTCGTGAAAGGCTTTGTCCACATTCATTGGGGGATCCTTGGCACTGGTTTCAATATAAGTTATCTGTGGAAACATGGAGAAATACAAACTGCAAGATGAGCCAATTCTTTATCATTATTGGAATTTGCAGTAGAGGGAGACATAAAAGAACTATTCACCATTTGGAAAAAGAACAACCACCAGTGCAGAATGGAAAATCAATAGTGCACACAGTTCCAGTCTGATTACCTGGAACTGGCATTAAATCACATCCTATGAGTCATGGACAGTACACAGCCTGTTCAACAGCCTCTGATGCCAGAAGGTGTTGCTTTTACTTGTTCTTTAGGCAGATTATATACAATAAAAATGATCGATAAAGCTAAATGTGCACAATATATAATAGGGGTTCTGCAAAATGAAGTGTCTCACCACAAAAATGCTTACTCTGCCCCTTTATCTGCCCGTCACAATATATAAAAAAGCAAAGAATGTGAAGGTCCTGCACGTGTCCAACTGTAAGTCTGGAACTGGGGATTCAGGGCAGCTTCTTTACTCACATTATGCTTTGCAGCCATCTCCTGGCCTTGGTCTGTTGTGACTTTCCTCAAATGGACCAAGTCCACTTTGTTTGCAACCAGCACCATTGGGAAGGCCTCCCTGAGAGTGAGTGGAGAAAACGTTAGCATGTCTGTATAAATACACCACTCATTTTCCTACCGTCGCCTCTGGATTGTGATTAAAGTGTCAGCAAGTCAGCTGCTGCTGTTATTTGACTCTCAGTATCATTAAAGCTGAACTTTGTGTCTCAGATGCTTCACACACTCTGAAAAGGTGCCAGCCAGCTGTCAGATTTCAGCAACACTTCTGTCTCGTGGGGAAAATGTTGCACCAAATGCAGAAAAACAGAAACACGATCAGCTGGATCTCGTTTTTATCGTTTTCTACCCTTTACTCTGATGTCGAGTAAACCACAAGCAGTTTTTGGACTGAATGATCCCAAACAAAAGCAGTGTGGCTGGAACCACACCAGCATCCTCACACCAACCGGATAAAAGAAGTGGTGACAGCACACAGATCCATCTTTTTTTCTTCTTTTTTTGTTTCAGTTACAATTCTCCCAACAACTCCTCCAATTCAATAAAATGACAAGAATTCAGCTGAAATATGCAGCTGGGGAGTAAACAGATACTATGTTTAGCCAGAATGTAAATTCTTGGCCAGTGACCTTTGACAAAGCTAGTTCCTCTTGTTCATTCTGACTTCTATATATAACATTGTATACACTTTTTTAAAGTCAATGGTTGAATTGACTCCTTGTAGTATTTCCCCCTGTTTTCACACTAGACAGTGTGACTGAGACCAGTCGGTCCATCTGACTTCTAAATACAAAACAAGTTTAATAATCAAAATCTTTTTTTTTTTCCTATCTCTTTGGTGGAGAAAACTCCCTCAGAGCTCTCACAGACTTGGATCTTTGAACTAGTTCATTCCAGCACAGAGGCAAAGCCTCTCACACTGCCCATAAAATCCAAAAGGCATTTAGGTGTTAAACTATCCACACCAGCTCTCTATCATACCTCCATTGTGAGGTCAGGTTGATGAATCCTACCTGTCTTTGACCCGTAGAATGAGCTGGTGGAATCGGTCAACATGTTCAAAGCTGGCCTTGTCTGTGACGGAGAACACAATGAGGAAGCCGTCCCCCGTCCTCATGTACTGCTCCCTCATGGCGCTGAACTCCTCCTGGCCAGCTGTGTCCAGCACTGGGGAGATGTGGGAGCACAGAGGCATGAGCTCACAAAACAGACTTCCCTTTTTCATTCACCCAAATTAGATATACTTTAACAGTTCTATTCAGATATTCCTTTGTCCTTTTGTCTTAACTGAGTATTTAAAAGAATACAGAGAACCACCTCAGTGCCGGGCACTGCTCTGGATAGCCAACTGTGGAAAAACGGTCTGCTGCATTTTTTTTTTTTAAGTCCGATCCCACAGGAGCATTAGCATTAACATCTGTAACCCACAGGTCTGTGTCCTAACCATTAAGTTGTTATCAGAGTAAATCCCTGTTCAACTTGAGTCTGACAACTAAGTAAGTAGATAAATAACTTTAAACTTCAATACAGGCTCTGAAAGGCCGGTATCGGATGTGAAAAAAGCTAGATTGGGACATCCTTAAACTGTAGCTTTACAAATTGACTCTCTTCATTTTTTAAAACGGCTGCAATGCAATTTACCTTTAAAAATCACTTTGACTAAATCAAACTGAACTGTTGCAGAAGAAGGATAGTTTCGGCTTGATTAATAAACGAGATGCCTCCAAGAACTTAAAAACTTCAGCAGCGTCTTGTTGAAGTAGTTCCATTCACTTCTTTTGGATATTTCATCAGCTATCTAAAGACTGAGGTGCCACTATAAAACAGTTTACTGATAATGGCAAGCACATTCAACGGAAACCAAATGGGGAAAAAAAAAAGGAATTTTGCATGGAAAACCCAATCCTTGCCCCTCACCATCCAGTATGGCCCACTGTCCGTCTATTTCAGTGTGTTTCAGATACGAGTCCTCGATGGTGGGATCGTAGTCCGGCACAAAGATCTTCTGGAAAAATTGGATGGTTAGAGCGCTTTTTCCAACGCCGCCATCCCCCACCACCACCAGCTTGTATGTTGGCAGGTTGTCGCTTGGCACGGCACTGGTTGCCATGACTACCTCAACACTGGTGGTACAGGTGGGAAGTCAGCTAGTCGGTGGCTGATGAGATACACCTGTCTGAGAAGGAGGACACGCAGAGAGAGAGAGAGAAACAAGGGAGAAAAATGAGAAAAAGGACACGGAAGGAGAACAAAGGAGTTAAGTTTTTCCTTTTTTGTTGCAGCTGCTTTCTCATTACCATGGAAACAACAGAACAGAGCAGAGACACTGAACAAAAATAGATGGATGGAAAAACTACACATAGAAAGAGTTCAGAACAATTTCAGCCAGCAGTTTTTTATGGTCAAGGGAAAGCTCTTATAATCCACTCTGATGGATTAGAAGGGTTTTCCTATATAATCCATCATCTTTCCCCGAGTAAGGCTTTCACAAAAAAGTCTAAAAAACTCGAGTAGCCCTGAGAGTGGGTAGTATACATGACTATGGAGAAAGGTCAGGACAAACAAGAAAAACTAAAAGATTTTTTATGCATTCATCTAAAGAAAAACTGCTCCAACAGCAGGTCAGCAGTGATGGAAAATCTTAACCATGACAAACTGGTCCAGTTGTCGAGGTGGCACTGGTCTGGGTCCTGGCCTGTCCCAGTTGACGGTTTCATTTAACTTTTCACAGTTCTTGAAGTAGAGCTATATGTGATCATATTTGCGGCAGCTTATTTTACATGTATGTTTTCTTTGGTTTGTCTTCCATGCTATGTTGTGGTTTAAGTAAAACATATTTAAGTCCAGAAGGGAACTTTATTATTTTGCAACTGGCCCAAAAGATTAAAGTTGCCTCAGAACACTCTCAGTCCTTGACCGAAAGCCAGACCAATGGCTGAAGATTTAGAGCTTTCCAGAAAAGAGAAACAAAAAGTTTTTCCTGTAAAGCAGTGAGGGAATGAAGCAGCTTTTGTGCTGGACAGCATCAATGCAATGACAACGGTCAGAGAACCACAAGTCTGGCTGGAATCTGTTTTGGTCAGAATCAGAAACCAGACTCATGGAATCCTGTTTCTATGGACCTAAATAACCACAGAACCAGAAAGGGAAATGTGACAAGGGTGAATTACTGTATTTTGTAATCATGGCTTTTTCTAGATTAAAATAAATATCCCACAATATGAGGTAGAGGGTATCTAAACAGAGAAGGTTCAATTTCAGGGAAAGATTAATAGAAAATGTATCGAAACGTTGCTTGCAGCACAGGGAAAGGGCCTGTACAGTATATGGAACATGTACAGACCAACCACTGAACTTACTGGATCATGTGATCTCAGACACAAAGCAGCAGCAAAAAAAAAGGTGACACACTCCAACAAGTGTGAATTCAGCCTTCTAGGCTATTTAAACACATCTCCAAATGGGCAGCAGCATTCCATACAACCCAACCATCTTCTCCCATATTAAATCGTACCACTCCCAGCAGAAATGTTGATGTCAGCATAAAAAAAATCAATCAGGTAGTTTGGCAGGTAGTGATGCTCAGAGAGGGAAATCCAACGTTAAACAAGAAGCAACAGCACAACACGGCAAAAAAGACCCTGACAGCAAGCTTCTAAACATTCATTTAAATCAAGTTTTTTTTAGGGGGGGGAATTAAGGAGGTGGAGAAAAAAATAAGGGAAATTTTCATTTTTTCCTCAGGGATTTTGAAGGTCGTTCCATAAAGCACAAAATTTGGTTTATATAAGATGAACATGAAGTCTGACTGAAGCAAAAACCAGAACTAACAGTCCAGTCCATCAAAAACATCCAAGCTACAGCAATATTGATTAAAACGTGTATATATTTCTTTCCCTCAGTGTGACCTCCTCCTCCTGATCTGTGAGCTGCTTCACTGTTGCCAACCTCACCATTTTGTCACCAAACTTGATCTCAAAGCTGTAGCAGCAAATACAGCCCTGCATTGTGTTTTGCTATTGTGATTACAATCTTAATAGGCAATCAGTGCAAATACAATAACTGTGCATCACTGTTTCTGACCAAACATCCAGTCATATGACTTTTGGTTCATGCCACCCAACTATTGAGGGGTAGGGCAGCAAAAATGAACAAATATTTATCCTGAAAAGGTTGTGCTGACTTACAGTCCCAGTCACTTCCAGTCTATACAACACACATTCTAAACTAAGGTTTAAAGAAAAGAATAATCCCATACACTTTGTACACAGAAGGGGTTTATGTTTCATAATTTGTGAGTTTAAACCAGACAAAAGGGGAACGCATACACTCACTACTCCCACCGCACCCCCACCCACGCACCAATTCCTCCTCTATCCACCAGGAAACAGCTGTCAGCTGGCTCTAGTCCATCCTTTCCTGCTCGGCACAATAGAGGGAAGGAAGATGTTTCCTTCCTTTCCAAAGCCAACCAGTTATTCAGCCAGCCGGGCAGAGCAGCAAATGGCCTGCTCACATTTATTCGCTGTGGAAATGTCCCAAACCGGGCTGCTGCACCACCAGGACACTTCAAATCGTGCATTTTTAGCATTGTGGAAGAAGAGAGAAGAGAAGGACCTGTGATCGAACAGCCTCTGACCACAGTACCTGCTGGCCTCTCACATGGGCTGACCAAACTAAAGCCGGGTCAGGTCACAGCGCTGCCGGTCAGGGCTGGGGTTTATTCACAGACTCTTTGGTGTGGCCAGCAGTTGGAGGGAATGCAGACTGGGCCCGTGGGTTTGGCCGCTGCTCACATCAAACGCATAGGAGCACGCCCACTTTGGACAAGATTAAACCCGATCAGTGTAGAAATTGTAACGCCTTCGAATAGACAGGAAGCCACACTTCATAATTTGGTTTGCGTTGCACACAAACAGGAAGAAAAAAAAAGTGCCCCTCTCTTACTATTTGGTCTTTAATTATTCTAAAACCAGCCTAAAAACAGGGCAATTGGATTTGGAAAAGTATCCACATCAGAACACAAGTTCATGTTTTTATGTTAGTCTAGTGAGAAACCCAACATTTGTGACTTCCTCCTCCTCCAGCACAGTGAAAAAAAAAAGTTTATCATCATTTCCACTATGACATTTACCCACTAATAAGTCATTCTGCTGGTGAAACTTCATCCACCTCAAAACATGGGAGCAGATGATTGGTTGGACTACAGGCAGCTGCTCATTTTAACATGTTTTTGAAAGATACCATGCATTTCAAACTAAAATGTTCTTTATTTTTGCATGCAAATGATTAGTAGATTTAGTGTTAACAGCAGATACTTTAAGTCTCATTCGGTAAATGAGAGAAATGGCTGCTTGTTGTCTAAGAATAAAGGGATTTCATCGTTTGTATGGGAGCAAATCACAGAACAGGAATAAGGAACAAAAACTCCTGCTTCTAAAGCACTCAAACACTAACTATTCACAGCAGAGCTTCAGATTATAAACATTTCTTTTACTTTTATATTTCTTTTTTCATTTACAACATGACCTGTTATGACACACGACTCGAGGCAAAAAAGCATCTCAAAGGAAACCATAGCCGACTAAGTACAAACAAAAGGAATGAACAGTTTTTTAGGACTCTCGTTGTCTTGTGGGGTTTGGTTCACTCTTATGATAATACTGGACTTCAACATAGCTGAGTGTAACTCATGTTTGAAGGTAGTTCAAAGTTTTTTTTTAATGGTTTTAATTCAGACAAACTGCTGGAGGTTGGAGTGGGGATGAGTTGGGTGTTTGTCTATGCCCTTGTAAGGAGTTTTCATAGAAAGAACTGTAACTTAACTGTTTAAAACAGATGTTTTGTTGTGTTACTTAACTTACTTAACTTCAGAGCCCTTTAAATGTATCTTTATTTATTTATGTGTGGGTGGCAGTGCCATCTAAACACATCCATCTATTGGGTAAGACTACGGATCCTTTAGAGATCACAGGGGACTGGAACCCAGCCTGGCTGCACACTGTAGCGTGTCTGACCTGTGAAAACACACACAGAGGCTGTCGCCCACCCCCCAACAGTGACCAGTGCTGGTGGACACACCAGCATGCACCCACACGTCGCAAATGTTCCAGCAGCGTGCTGCGACCTACGGCGGCTGGTCCTGCTCCGCCTTCCACCCCCGTACTGAAATGTTTGACTTGTTTCTGGTTACAGATTCTCAGGACTGACCCCTCCACCCACACCAACAAACCCAGCTTCGACAGGAGGAATTAGAGGAAAGAAACTTTGATTCAACGGTTTTTTTGTTAAGAAAATCCCACCCTCATCAGACTCCAGAGTGTAAGGTGCCTACTGGTTTCAGATGACATCAGTAAATGGTTTTCCAGGTCCAGCAGCTCCCACATCTCTGCTCCCCTCCCTCTCAGGCCGCCTGCGGCACAGGTAGCAGAACCTAACACGTCCTGGTGCTGGCCTGCATCAGGAGGACATCCTCTCTGTCCCTCTATCTGATCTGCAGAGTTTTGAGTGTTACTTTATATCGATTAGGATCAGGCCGAGCACGTTTCCAGCAAAACGTCTGCTGCGGATTACAAACAGCAGCAGCGGAAATAGATCAGATCAGGACCCAAACGTCTCCAGAGTTCCAACACAAGAGAAAGCTCTAAACCATGAAAGCAATATTTACCTTTTAAATCTAACTAAAAAGGGTTTAATGCTGACTTTTGGAAAATTCATTTAAAAAAATTCACCCCCACACACTTTTAAACAAAAATGTTATGACATACACAGATTTGATCATTTCATTGATCCCAAACATCTGCATGCAACCCCTGTCCACTACACAATGAACACTGTGCACATCTTAACATGGCATTCAGTGGCATCTGCAGCTAATGTACAGTTCAAACATCTCCCTCTAAAATCAATAGAGTAATTATGACTCCTCAGGGATCATAATGGGGCACTGAGTGTGGCCGTTGGGCTCACCAGGAGGTCAGAGCTGAGCTTTACGATTCGATCTCAAGAGAGAGTGTTCACAAAGGTGCGTTGACGCCGGGTGCCTGATTCAGCCCTCAAAAAATATCAGAAAACCATGTCACATTGTTAAACACACAGGATATGGCAACTTCACAACATCAAGCTAATGAAACAGAGCCCAGTCGCACCATTCTTCTGCTGATGTGAGGCCCCATGATAAAGAGATCCGTTAAGATCCATTCATGATACGCATGGGGCCGTTTTATAAATGTCTTCCTTGTCTGGCTACATACGTGACAAGCTATGAAATGATAGGATGTGGTTGAGCCCTTGCTAAGTGTCATGTTCATGAACGCTGTGTGCTGCTTTTTGAACCTCTGCATGATGGTTAGAACTGGTTAAAACTTAACTAACCTAAACTAAACTGAATATTCCAATTTCAAATCTCAACGTTTCCAAAAATCTAAAGTCTGCCTTTTACTAAAGATTTTTTTTGTCTTTTACATTACAATTTTGAAGAAAAATACCCTGTTCCAGCACCGCTCACATTAGATCTTAGAACATAATTTAACAAAGGTGATTTGTGATGTTGACAGCGTTCTTTTAGACGTTCAGCGTTCTGATGTGTGGAGCCTCTCTGTCTGCAGTGTTTTTAAGTTGGAGCTACACAAGTTGGTTCTACTGTCATTGAAGTTCTGATTGTGATATATCACTGAAATATTTCCACATATTAAAGGACAAACAAGAATGATAATGTGATAAGAAGTTATCTAAATACTCCTCCATGTTCTCATAACAGCAGTCGATATCTTTTAATACATTTTTCAATAGAAAATAAAAAATGACTGCTCACCTGTGTGTCACTAGTAATAATAATAATTAAAAAAAATAGGGCTGCAAGGTATGTTGTTCCAGCATCAACACTGTGATAATCTAATCACTTGGGCTAAAGAGTCAAATTTCAGCCACGTTTTTCCATTCGAAAAAAGGAAAAAAAACATGACGACTCCACAAAATACAAGCGAGTGACTCATTAAGGAAGGACAAATTCTCCCAAACAAATAAGCAACCCTGGAAATGTCTGTAACAGGTAGTGCTGACCTCCAGCTTTCACTGTCGCCAAAAACGGCGCTTTAGCTGCTGAGAAGGAATACTGAGAAAATCAGCTTTGGGCCAGCATTTCGCATGTGACAATCCAAATGAGGCCCAAAGCAGTGAACCATCATCAGTGTGGAAGCAACTCAGCCATTTCAAAGTTGTGGCGATGGGTGCACGCCATGCTGAGAAAAAAAAAAAAAAAAAAAAAAAAAAGCCTTTCTGTGGCCAAGATACTTCCACAAATATGAGGCCCGTCTTTGTGCCGAGAAGTCCTTCTTTGCTACATTTCTCCTGAGCGTGCACAAAGCCCAGAAGCTTCTCCCTCGGGGCACACGCGGCCTTTCCAAATGAATTCAAATGAAATCTGTGCGTCCAAGAACTCCCGGGCCGGCTGAAACTATTTTGTAATACACCGAAATGTCTAACAGATGAGTCATGACAAATGAGAACAGCCCCAAATGGAGCAGTACCCCGACGGGTGGACGTCTACTTGCCCGACTTGGCTCTGCTCATCCGGTGTAATGGCTCTATCCTCCGGAACAAACCACGTAGCATCGAATAAATCCGGACAAATGAGTCAAAATCACAACTTTTGGGCTAAAATTTCTACCTTTACAGACGTTATGGAAGTGTGAGCAGCCTCCTCAGCAGCAGTGTCTGACATTTGTTTATGATGGAGGAAATGAAAGGCAGCCCCCCCCCCCCCCCCCAGACAGGCCCAGTGATGGGATGATTCCAGCTCCCATCATCCCGGATGACGGCAGCTGGAGCTGGACGGGCTTCTCTCTGTCCACACGCTGGCCCTCTGCTGCTTCTGGATGAGCTCATGCTATGATTTGATACATGAAGAATCCCTTTGTTCCCTGTTTAATATGCACAGCATTTCTGCTCATAGCCCCTGTGTGCACAGCTGGCTGAGGGGGGGCGAGCATAGACTGTTCGGGCTTTTATTTTTTCTGACGAACCACAAATAAAAAGACAAACCGTGTTTTTTTTCTGGGGCTCACAGGGGGAGTCCAGAGGGAGTCCAGGCCCGTCTGTGTAGGACGCATTCGGTGGGAAAAACCCACAGACAGCAGCCGCCCCTGGATAACGGATTCGAGTTGCTTCACATTTCTATTTTTTTAGCTAGCTAGCATACAATTAAAAAAAAGAAGAAGAAGAAAAAAGGGAAATTCCCCTACCGCTATCCTCTCTCACGCGCTTTAGGAAAACCAGCTGCCCTCCGGTGACCGTTTCCCGGGCTGTCAACGGTCGTTTAGCTAAGAATTGGTAGGTTACTGGTACCGGGGGCTGTTCGGGATTCCACATTAACGGAAGGTTTCGTCCGAATAGCAACGGGACCGTTACCGAGCGCCACCGTCTCGGCGGCGAAGCCACTCACCGCTGTGAACGTGTCCGTCGCGGGTCCAGAGAGATGTGTTCAAGCCGACATATTTCCCCGCCTCATCTCCGTCCTCCTCGGCTTCAAACCACCGCCGCCCTTTCGCCACAGACGCCGCGCGCTGCCCACATCTGCGAAACAATATGTGGAGTAGCTAATCTTTGTGTTACAACAGCTGATGCTAAAAATAGAAAAGCCCCAAAGGGGTGAACGACATTTTTCTCAAAAATGTTGAAGAGCTGAATAAAGATTTCCGGTCTGTTCTGATATCTGTTTCTACAAATTAATCTTGAGCAACGCCCTGGTTGTCTTTGATGACTTCTTCTTTTTCTGTTATATATTTATTCTGAAATTTAAAGAAACAGTGACAGAGTTCCTTCCCCCCCTCTATTTTTTTATTTTTTAGAAATGGACCATTCCCATGCACGTCTTTAAAGGGACATTCCTGTCAAATTAGCCCTCCAAATTTAGGGGTAGTTTAATCAATTCTATGGGCGGAAAGGGAAAACCTGCTAAAGATGTGGCTTCATCATTAACGTCATTGCATGCTGTCAGACTTCTGTTTTGGGGATTCATTGTTTATTTTACTCCTAATTTGCTTTAACTAACATATGTAGCTAGCCCAACTGCAGTGGCTTTTTTACAACCTCCAGACAAACTTTCAGAAATGTTTATGCACCAAATGAGCTGGATTTTATGTGACAGAAAAAATGCATTTACTCACGTGGAAGTAATGATAAATTCTTATCTCAAGATCATGCTTAAAACCATTTTTCCATTGACAGGGTTTCATGATTGGTTGTATCTTGTATGACAGATTTTTGACTATTTGCACATGCAGCTCTCAAACATGTTTGACATTTTACCTATTTTACCTACTATATCTACTTCATGTCAAGACAAATCAACTGGATGACACAATGAAGTGCCTTTTGCAGTCTTTCCATCCACATTTACATTTTCCACACTGTTTATTCCCAACAGGAAGTGCGTATTCATGTAATTCTGAAAGGGAAAGTCTTCATATTCCAAACAGAAGTTTGCCTCTGATTAATGCATTAATCACACTAGTAAGTTTCCACTTAATTGAAGTCTTTCCCCAGAACTGGAAACTATGATGCTGGTTACTGGCACATCCTCTAAATGGTAGCTTATACCCATAACGAACAAGAGGAAACAGTCAGAAAAGCAGATGCCTCATGAAGAATGTTTATTTGCACATTAGAGAGACTTAAATTTTTACAAAGTACCAATGTGTCGACATAAACTATTGGGATATGGAAAACAATTGTGACCAATAACGCAGAGAGTTATAGGTGGGATAAAGCACTACAACATACAAACGATTTTTTGTGGGTATAGATGCAAAAAACAGAGAGAAGGCTGTAAATAATTTAACCTAAGTATTGTAGCATGGAGAGGAAGCCTAATGTATATTTGACCTCATAAACAACAGGGCAGTACACACGTGTTCATGTTCCAGTGGCTAAGTGATGGGAAAGTGGCGGTCTCATGAAAGGATTGATTGCTTGTCCATCATGCACAGACCTTTTTGTTCCACACATTTTGTTGGCACGTGTAATACAGGGTCAGCCAGACCACAGCATGAACTCCCAAAGCAGTTTCTCTCCTTCATTTGGTCACATAGTCTGTAAAAATTGCAATGTGCCTTTTCTCTTAAGCAACATGAAAAGACAACACTATTCACTCACCTCCTAAGGTGTAGCTGGCATTCTCTCTCATGGATCATTAAACGCTTTTGGTGTCTGTGTGTGTCAGCATTGATTCACAGTCAAACAACATATGTTCATGCTTTTTCATGTGTGAGAAAACAGCTAATCTAATGCACAACACAGACTTTCTGACCTCATGTGGCTCCTCCACCAGCTTCAACCGGAGGTCAATTTTTCCAAATACGAATTTGAATTTTATCTCAGATTCAAATGAATTATCTGAACGTGCACCTCTGAAACATACCGTTGATCTTGTGCTGCATTAAGGTACTGCAACTGAACTATCAAATTTATTCATGAGGGCATCTTTCAGACAGTTATTTTACTGCATTTAAAAATTGATTCCATTAAAATTTACTTCACTACCTTGTGCAAGAGGAAAACCACCTTAACTTATTTAAATCACTGCAATTATAATGTGTACTACATTGGACAATGATACCCCCCTGAAAAAGAAAATAATCAGACAGACGAAGCTGGTTTCTTGGTATAATTCAAAGCTACATACTTAAAAAACGGACCTTCAACCCATCCAGCGTGTACCCTGCCTTTTGGTCCAATCACGGCTATGACCCTTCCAGGAATAAACAATCAATGGATTGTTACTTAAAAGCAAACTACAAGAAAGTTGAAGACAATATAGTTTTCCTCTTATTTACAAGATTGTCAATTGGTCCAGAACGGTAGTCCAATAACTTTGGACTACCCTTTATAAAGCAGGAACTGCTCATCAATGATTGGTGATTGAAGAGAGTAAAACACTCCCAGGTTTCTTTTTCATGTCGGTAACCAGGCTGACAAAGAGTCTGAGCTCTGCTGAGCCATGTGCTCCTTTAAATCTCATTAGTGGTGATTTCATGAACATCTTCACCAATAAAATGGTTTCTAACAGAGAGAAGATTCCGGGAATCCTTTCCACTTGGATCACTGAGCTGAAAAGCAACTTTAGAAATATCGTTAGAGCCCATTTAGACAGTTTCTGTCCAGCTATCAGCAGCAATGCCTTCCTCTACCATCCATGCTTCAGAACCAATCCAAACCAGATATTTATTTACATTTTCCCAGTAAGTAGCACTACAAATTTTGGATTTGATCAATCTGTCTTTGTACCACAAAGATATAAGGTTGCTTTACTTAACCCTGATTTAAAAATAAACAACATTTTCTTGAACTAAGAGTGTTATCTTGTTCTTCCACGCTGGAAGAATCGGAAAAGTCTGCTTCTAGATTCAGTGAGGTTTTTGTCATTGCACCTGAGCACCTCAGAGACAAACTGAGTGAGTGTGTTATAGGCATGTGTGTCTGTGTTTAATGATAAGGTAAGTGGACTGTACCAGCCTTGTTCGCTAGAAATTCCCAAGAGGATGGTTCCACTCCGGGCAGCCAGTGCCTGGCGGCCAGAACCCACCCTGATGTCCAAGACGATGCCCTCACTCCAGCTCCCTGGTGGCTTTAGGGGAACATGGGCCTCCAACCAGGAGCCCTCTTGCTGTGAGGTAACGATGCTAACTGGTAAATCTTTCTTCCTGCTCAAGAATAACTTTTCACAGGATTTTATAGGATATTCCCTGAAACATTATCACCCTATTTTAGGTCTGTATATATACATATAGTTACATTTATATATATATTCATAATTTTCAGTGGAATTTTGTATATATATATATATGTTGATTGTCTCTGGAGTGTGTAACGAAAATAATTTCCCTCTGGGATTGTTAAGGTATTTCTGATTCTGATTATGAAACATACAAACAAATTCACTTAAATTACCTCTGGCCTGTTTCCATGGAGATCATAGTCAGTTGTATCTTTTTACAAGGAACTGATTTCATTCAAATGTGCACAGACATCCCATGAATGGACTCAGTTATATCAGATAAGTAACTATGTGAGTGTTCGTTTGTGTTTTGCACAAAGTTAATTTATCTTCACAGAACAGCTCTGTCTGCCCTCCAACCTTTCTAATTGTTTTTATTTATTTCTTTTATATTCCTGATCTTTAAATACTGAAAGTTGTCATGATTTGTATTTCACCTCAATGTTAGGTATGGCCATTGGTCATTTATTTAAAATGGGGCAATCCTGAATAGATGAACACATAATTTAGTGGTTATTAGCTAACACGGGCGGTTGTTGGTGTGGTGGTTAGCACCATCTCCTCACAGCCAGAGGGTTCTGGGTTTGAGTCCACGGGGGAACCAGGACCTTTCTGGGTGGAGTCTGCACCATTCCACCATCCAGAAATCTGCATGTTGGGTCGATTTTACAATCCAAACTCCAAAGTGTGCGAGGTTGTTGGTCCTTGTGTGTCTCTGTGTGTCCCTGTGATGGACTGTGAACCGTGCAGGGTGACCCCACCTCTCCCCATTGGCTACTGGGATAGGCTCCAGTCCTCGTGAGACCCCATTAGGGAATAAACGGTGATGATAATGGATGGATAGATGGATAGCTCAAATACATTTTGATTAGTACTTAACAGGCTGTTTAGCTGTGTGTTGCACTTATGCCCACTCTTTTTAAAAGCACCACCCACTGACTCTCCTACCATCAGCAGCACTCAGCGGTCTTTGTCCGGTGCTCCTTGAAGCCTGTGACCATCAGCCATTTTGGTTTGCTTTAAGGTTTGAATGAACGTGTCAGTAGCTGTAGCCTCATCATGTGACTTAGATTTTTTTCACTGACATGTATCAGCAGCACAAGTTTCACTTCCTGTTCTCTGATACTTTGCTGCTTCTGTTCAACTCTCACAGATATAGAAATACTATCCATTGATACATTCCCCTACAATGAAATAAATAAACTCAATACTTAATGATAAATATATTTTTTTTACTTTCAACAATATCACTGTTCAAGTAAAGCTGGCTTTAAGAAAAACATAATTAACATTTTTTACATGTGCTTGCAGTCTACATGGTTTGTGTTAAAAATCACAAAGCTGTGAGAAATCAAATGTCTTAGATAATATTTTTCTATATGTCAGTACTCATTAGATGTGATTCTATATCCATGAAGATAACTTGAAAACAGTAAGAAAACCATCTCCCAAGCTATCATCCATTGGGATTGAAATTTTAGAAGAAAGCTTATACTTTGTGGCCCTGCGATGGACTGGGGACTGACCATGGTGACCCCGCCTCTGGTGACTTCTACTTGGTTGCGTTGTGGGTTAAACGCAGCTCTAAACGGCTCCATGCATTTTCAATATGAGAGAGATCCCAGCTTCCGTGCGTCTGCATCAAAGACGTAGCCCTGTAGAAAAGAGACACTTTAAGCATATCAATCTTAATGAATTTCAGACTCATCACAAAACTTTTGCCTCGTTTTTCTGTTTGTCTTCTTTGAGTTTATGGTCTGAAAACTCTCAGGTGTTTCAGAACTGACTTTTATGGTTTCCTCTTTGAGTAACGCAGCCTAATGTTACATTTCTGTGTATAATGTCTTTATGTTTTGTTTTTTGCTCTATATGTGATGTGTGTTTCTGGCATTAAATTCTAATAAAGCTCATCAGCACTGCAAATGACCTCCTTGTAAACCCAACATGATCAGATTGCTTAGAAAACGACATTAAAAAACATTTATAATTCCAAAGGTCTATTTTCCCCTCCAATAAAAAGAATGCTATTAATATGGGCATGTGCAAAAAAAAATTGTTAAAAAAGAGAATGTGAAAGACAGGAGACGGAGAGATAAAAAGGCTTGTGGAAAAGGAGAAATAAGAAAACATTTGGGGGATAGAAACATAAATATATGAATGTACAAATATAATCAAATAAATTTTTTCATAGTAAAAACACGTTTCCTTGTACAATGAATATTTACCTTTGTTGTCTGTAAGAATGACTACATAAACATAAACAAAATAACGTAGTAAATTATGCTAATCCGAAGGTGCGTCCGCCTACAGCGTCGGGTTTTCATGTCGCAAAAACTGTCGTAAAACGCTCTGACGACAGTTACATCGCTTTACGGACGTCGCTATCCGTCATGTAACAGCTTGGAGATGTGCACTCTGGCTGCCCTTGTAAAGATGTGTCCCACAGGTGAGTGTTTATTCTTACTTTCTCTGAAATTGAAAAGTAGAACAACTCTTTTTTTTAACCTCAATGAGGATGTGTGAAACAAAGCAAACCTCTTCAATGTTTTCCTTCTTTTCGGTTCAGCTAGCTGAGTGCAGTCTAGCTTATGTAGCATCATGAAGAAGTTCTGTAATGACATGCTTTTAGAAAAGACACCTTTGTATTAGTTTTATATAGTTGGGCTTTACACCATTACAGCTTTTTAATAAATGTAAGAGCCAATGGTCGATTGTTGAAAATGAAAACTGCCAACAAAGCTAATTATTAGTTCATTTTTCATTTTCATGATCTGCTGAATATTTCCTACTCTAGTTTTTAGCTTGTGTTATAACAAGTTTATTAAGTGATTCAACTAATAGCTAAAAGCAGCTAATTCACATAAGTGTGGTTTCCATTTTTATGACAAATAATAACAACGAAAGCTTTATTTATGTAGTTTTCTAAAAGTAATTATTGATTAATAAAGTGTGTTACCATCTTGAGGGACACTTAAAGGGACTTTAAAAGAGCTACAAAGCATTTAATTTTGACGCTTTTTACAACATATAAGAAAATTTCATTAATAAGCAATAACAAATGACTAATACAAATCTTGAAAAAGAAATTTAAGTGAGCTTGTCAAAATTCTGTGACTGGATCTTCAGTCAGCCAAAGTTGTCCGTCCTGAGGACATATTTTGGACGTAGAAATGGACGTGGTTACAACACTTGCTCCATCCAGAGGAGGAAAAAGGCAGAGACCAGGCTCAGCTTCCATCCACGTTTTCTACTAGTCCACAACCTCTACAGTTTCCAGTTTCTGTGTCTGTACCATTCAGGTGTGACTCACTAAAGAATCTGTCTTCCCCACAGATGTTTCCTTCTGAGGCTTTCTGCACTTTTCTGCCTCTAAATCAGTCCAGAGCAAACCCACGAGATGGCGTCTGGTTTCCTGAAGTATTCGGTCCTCCTGCAGAGGTACCGGACGCCGCTGCTCATCACCAGCTGCGGGGGGGTGTTTGCAGCCAACATGTTTTACCACGTCTGCCCCGACCTATCCTTCCGGAAGCTTTACCAGGCCTGGTACAAAGGAGAGCCGGTGGAGCTGTCTGAAAAGCTCAGCAGCGTCTTCCAGCAGGTACCGTATCTGGAGATTTCAGTTAAATTAAACCGCCTTTGAATTAGGGATGGCCGACATGAGAAAAGGTTATATTTAGATTTTTCTTTTCCCCCAAAAAAATGTTTGATTTCGATTTTATATCGCGATATGAACAAAATTATTTTATTTGATTTTTTCTGGAATATTACAGATGTAATAAGTCGTTCGGCCGACTTCAATTACTCAAATTACCTCCAAGCAGCTGAACTTCTCAGGACCTTCTTTTCTATGATGTCGTCCTTCTCCTGGGCAGCATTTCCACTTGATTCCTGTTCAGAGCTCCCGTCTACAGAGTTCTGGCTCATTTTTAAAGTCTTAGATTGTTTTACGGTTTGGCTGGAGAAATTCACCACAGCTTTGCGCTGCTGCTAGCTTCTACGTGCGTGTGGCTCTGTTCCAGCCGATTAGATGTGATTGGGTATTCGCGGGTCTGTTAAAAATTTGATGATTTTTTTAAGGCGTCGGCTAATCGAACATCTCATTTATAATCATAGAGAAATTTTACATCGCGAATAAAATAAAATAGAAAAAAATTACATTTATTTTATTTCTTTAATCAGGACAGTGCACATTAATGAACAATCTCATACAGATTGTAAATGAGCCAGATTCTAGCATAGTTGCTAGTTTACATCTGTTGTCCTGAGGCAAGAAGACCAAACAACACAAAATCACAAAATACAAAATCAGTCCAAACACACGTTCAGACAATGACATTACAAAATTAAAATGAATTCAATTCAATTCAATTTCATTTATATAGCACCACATCACAACAACAGTTATCTCACAGCTTTCCAAACAGAGCAGGTCAGACCCTACTCTGAAGTTAATCACAGAAACCCAACAATTCCCAATTCCATTCCTAGTTTGAATTACAAAATGATTTCTACATGAACAAAGATGAAATGTGCACTCTGCATATTGATGGTCACTGTTGTTGTCACCAGGTGCTGAAGGACTATGGCGTGGGTTCGACCCAGAACTTCTCGGCCTTCGCCTCCTTCGGCTTCCACCCGGTGGCGGCGGGCGTCCCGTGGCTCCCGGCCGGGGCCCAGGTCGGAATCCCCGCCAACTTCAACAGCACGCCGGACGACCTGAGCGGCATCACCAACCGCCACATCTTCATCAACGGCCAGACGGTGGACTGGGCCAGCGAGGCGGGCTCGGCCCTGCGGGAGGCGCTGGTGCTCTCGCTCCCGGCCCAGAAGTTCGCCATCGCGCGGGAGGTGGCGCGGCTGCAGGCCGGCGGGCCGGTGGCGAGCGCGGCGGTGGCGCCGCTGTGCCTGGGGGGGGTGTGGGTGTACAGCGTGCTGCTGAAGCAGGTGTTCGGCCTGCACGGAGGCCCCGCCCTGCTGCGGGGCGCCGCCAACGCCCTGGCGCTGGCCATCGGCGCCGTCTCCTACCTGCTGGGCTCGGACGCCGTGGGCCAGTGGCTGGACTACAGCTGCGACCGCCGCGCCGCCCGCCTGGCGCCCGGCTACGCCCAGGGGGGCGTGGAGTTTTACGACAAGATCCTGTCCCGGAACAAGACGCTGCGGGCCCTGATGGGCCAGAAGGGCGAGGAGATGTACGCGCCCAGCGGAAACCTGTTCCCCGCCCACATCCTGCAGCTCAAACACACCCCCTACACCTCCAGGAGGGAGGGCATCCTGGCTCTGCTCAAAGAGGAGAAGGCATGAATAAGAACTGACGGCCACGTTACGTCCAGGTGCTTTTTCTGAATGTTATTTAGTCCTGAAACCCAAAGTGTATAACTATAATTAAGACAGTCTTTGAAAGCCTCGAGGTGTCCTAATTCCTGTAGTGACATTGGTCACCACCCGTCGGAGGCCAGGAGCTCAGATTTGACTCGCAGTGGGCAGCGTGATGCTTCCGTGTGGCTGGACAGTGGTTGGACATTTCTGTGTGGAACAGGCATCGGTGATTAGTGCTGGAAAATAAGCGATTTCAAGCAGAACCGGATGAATCTTAAAACAACCAATAAATGATGCTAGCCATGAGCTGACTGATTGATGTACTGTTTGTTCTTTTGTTTGTTCTTTTGTTTGTAGGCTTTGGCTGGCAGTACTACGACGAGGGATTTAAAACTAATGTGATATCAATAAGACTTCTAGGAGTCTTTAAGGCATCATCGAGATCAACTTAAAAGCTATTTTCGATTTTATAAAAGGTCTACATGAGCCGGAGGATTTTACTTACTGCCGTTGTGCTAGGTCTCAATATGCTAATGAAAATATTACGTACGATTTGGATGTTAACTGATGGATCAGTGGGACTATTTAGTAGCAAGTGGCAAAACAGAGTGGTTCTGAGATCAGGAGCCCCCTCTACTGGCTTTATGATGTTAAGAATGAAAACACTCAGGTAGCAGATCTCGCTAAAATGAGTCCTAACAGCATTGCACCTTAAAGCTCCAATCAAATATGGTAAGTAATGTGACAGAAAGAGGAGTATCCTCAAACTGAACTGGGAAAAATGTGACTGACAGCCACATTCAAACTAGTAGCTTAATTATCCTGATTGTTTTGGTCACATTGTTTGTAGAGAACATGAACTTATTTTCTTTCTTGCCAGAACTACTGGAGTCTTTCACATGAGATAATGGAAGGCCTTCAGTGAAGGATTCATAACAGAAATGTTGACCTTAAAGGGTTTACATGCTCAGCTGATTCCTTCTTTGCAACCGCCTGCAGAAAAATAGCAACTTAATGTTGTTTTGTACTGTTAGATGATGTGAAAAGGCCTCATTATACCATCTTAAACCAGGGTAGCTTTCAGTGAAAGGCAGGAAAAGGAGTTAAGGAGGAGAGAAATTAGGAGCTATTGTGGAATTGCATCTTCGTTTAGTTTTTGTGAAAATGTGGAACCTTTTATTGTGTTTCACAGAGAATACACACACTTAAAGCTGAGATCAGTGAGATCCATGGTGGTATTTCTGGCACCTCCGTCCCTAAACTATGAACAACAATGCTCTTGTATTCCTCGCGGGTCAGAAAAACAAAACGTGTATTCTTATTGATCTACTGTGATCCAGATTAATAAAAATGTAGTGCTGACACCCTGCTGGTCAGCTGTCTGCATATAAATGAGGGTCTGATATGATTTAATTACATTTCCAATGTTGTTCCACGAGGGGTGAGTTAATTATAGTGATGTAATTAATTACATTGAAAATTTTCATATGGTCATCACTGTCTTTTGGAACACTGACATATATTTATTTATCTGCATTGGCTCTTACAGATTATGTTTTCTGTTTGAATCTGTATTTGTTTCAGGTTTAGCAGCAGGTTGAGGTTCTCTTTATGAAGAACGCCTCCACAGATGCGTGAGCTAATGACCCGTTAAATAAACTTACATTCAAAATACATTCAGAAGACCATCAACAATGAAGTGTCTTTCAGAGACAGAGAGTTTATTATGTGACTCTCCCCACTCCGCTTCATCAGCTCAGCTCATTGAGAGCCCGGCAGAGCTCACTGATCAATGGCCTTTTGTTCGCTGCGCCGCAGGATGTTTTCTTTTTGAGCCACTGGAGGTCAGCACAGCCCACAATACCTGCCTCCAACAGTCCCAGTGCTCATGAATGACCGGACAGAAGAATGAATGCATGAACTAAGCTTGAAATGAAGACAAACAAACATATTTTTTAAGAGAGAATTGTCATAGTCACATCCATTTTGAAATTCCTGCAATGATTTTTAATACTGGATCCTGTAAGAACCCATTTCTGGCCAAATTTCAAATTCTACAGATGAATTTAGAAGCATCTGTCTGTGATTGCATGGTTGCAGAATAAGGAAAGGATTGCATCCCTGCACCTGCTGCACTGCCTGAACATACGGATGGAGAATTAAAACACATGCAGGTCTACATGTGATGTGTAAAACATTTCCCAAATACAGAAACAGGGTTTACAAAAGCACCTGAATCAGATGTCAGTTTGTCTTTTTTACTCACATATGCTGCTGTTTGGGTCTCATATTTAAACCTGTAGGTCATACATCTGAGCAACACAGTGGCGTGGTGGTCAGCAAGATGGTTTCAGATTTCTCCCAACGTCCAAAAACACGGACGTGGAACCCAGCTGACAAAGGGCGGGGGGGGGGCAGGGCGGTGGGGGTTTTCAGCCTGGACAGTTGGCCAGTCCACCGCAGGGTCCGGCTGCGGGTCTCTCCGCTCAAAACAACGCGTCTCCTGCTGCCTGGCCCCGCCCCCCTACGTGACCCCGCCCCTCCTTGCGTGGCCCCGCCCCCCTGCGTCCCCCCTGCGCGATGACGTCGGCGCACAGAGCGCTGCTGTGCTTCGAGGCAGGCGGGCGGAGCAGCTGCAGAGACTCGGGAGCGTTGGCAACGACGGACACACTCACGCTGGGCATGTCGGAAACGAAACATTTGTCCGTTTTGTGAATTGTCAGTTTCGACGTCTGGCCTTTTTTCTTTTTTTCTTTCCCCCTGAGCGCACGCAGTTTGTTCGCGGGCGGGATTATATTCCTCATTTTTACCCCATGACTTAGTCCCCGTGTGTAGCCAATGGTTACTGCGGGGGCTCCTGTCTTGTGGATTATCCGTCGTCGCCTATCCAGTTACATGGTCGAGCCCGGAGGAGGCCCCGTTCTGCCGGATGGATGTGTGTGAAGCAGCGCCGAGCTCCCAGTGCTGATGTTGACGGTGATAATGACGATGCTCGGGTTTCATCGGCAGTGGGTGAACTGATCTTGGATGTCCGGGCTTTGTCGCCCCTGCACACAGAATTTTTTCTCATACAGCAACAAATTACATTACTTAAAAACTGGACGCCCCTGGAGCAGTTTATGACGGTAAGAAAGGCACTCGTTCACGGGCCACCAGTTTTCTTTCGTCTTTTTTTTTTTTCTTCACAGCCAGCTGACGTTAGCTAGCTAGCTTAGCGCTGTCACTTTTATCCAAGTTGCTCTCAATACGGCCACAAAAGCGACATAATAACGTGATAAGGCTGTTTTTAAAGGACCGTTACGTACTTACACTTACCTCTAATCGAGCTGAGTCTCCAAAAACAATATAAAAGACAAGCTATAATGCATAATATTTATTCTATAGCCTTACAGCCAGGGTTTATGTAGCCTGTTTGTTAGCTAGCTGTTTCTTAGCCCATTCAATATCTCGGGTCTCACTTTATGTACTTACACTATTACAAATGGAGAGGCACGGTTAAGAAAGTATGTCCATACCCACTTATTGACATGTATATTTGTACGAATGTGTGTATGCGTGTGTAATGTAAGGATAAATGGGTCGTGGGAAGCTCATTCATTGGGCAGCGGACGATAGAAGCGTTAATGACGGGAGTCCGGTCGGCGTTCAGCGGAACCCGCGGTCCGGACGAGCCTTTAAACCCGGCATGCCTTCACCCTTTTTACGGGGACAGTGACCGGTGACGGGTCGCCGGCTTTCTCCGGGTCTGACGTGCGTCGGGCTGTGATGAAGGAGCCCGTTTCTGTGCTTTTGCTCGTCCATCGCCAGTAACGTGAGGAGCATGTCACATCTCCCGGGTTTCAGGGCAGAGGGCCTGCGTGGATGAGCGGCTCACAGATCATGGTTTCCCTCCTCCGTGCATTGCAAAATAGTCCTTTTTATTTCCCTAAGTAAATTAGTGAAGCGGACTGGTGGCTGAGAAGCTGTTTATTTGGCGTTCCCGTGGATGCGCGGCTCTTCTGTGATGAGCCGCCCTCCTTTTTTTCGATGACGTAATCCTCCACCATCCGTGCCACATCTTTCAAGTCGCAGTTGGTTCCACTGCTGCCTGCTGCTTGTCAGTCTGCTGGGATCTTAAGGACCCGGACTTTGTCTAACCCCTGTGATCCCTCACCCCCTCATTTCCCCCCTCTCGTCGATTTGGGTGCGTTTGGCTGCAAAATGACAGATAAAGTCGTGGCGCAGTGAGCTTCCTGACACGACCTCACACGCCGTGGAAGCAAACCAAGGCATTCTGCGTGAGAGCCAAGAGCTGGGTTCAATGCTCTGCGTGCAAGGTTGCCCCAAAAGCGTGGCCGGGAATCCCCAGGGATTTCTGAAGGTGACACCAGGACCCCTCCATGTTGCTGCCCTAAAAAAGATGATGCATCCTGCAGAGTTTGGGCTTTTTGGACAGCGGAAATGATCAGCACAGGTCTGTTTTACACAATTAAAAAAAAAGTTATTGTGTATGCGAGTTTCAAATCTATTTGACAGATTATTGGTGAATGGTAGTGGGAGTCCCTGTGTGTGGCACATTTTTATGGCATCATATGTTAAAATAAGGTATTAGCCTGCTCTACAAATATCTTAGTTTTGTAAACGTACTTTTGAGACGGCTTGAGCCAGGACAAAGTAGAGTGTGTGTACGTGGTGCTCCGTGCTGGGCAGATGCTGGTACCTAAAGAGAACCAAATATGGGTTTGAAATGTTTGTTTGTGAAATAGAAATGCATGCCTACTGTTTTTGTTTTCATAAACATTATTAATTCACACATTGTGGGCTGAGGAGAATTCCTGCTTGAACTTCAAAAGTCCCTCTTCTTCTCTGCTTAAGTTTCCCAAGTGAAAGGGGAAGATTACAAAGTTGGTGACCGCTCTGATTTGCATAAGTTGCACACCTGAACCTGGCATGCCTGTGATGAACTCCAGAGATTTTCAGAGCGCTCGCAGAGAAATGTGGCGGATGTAGAGAGACATCCAAATGGATGGAGGTAGATGGGGCACTGTGGCAGAGATAACTTGAATAACCTGCGTTTGCTGTCAAAGGAAAACCTTGAGGTTGATTTTTTTTCGTGGATCTAACAAAGCAGTACAATGAGAAATGGCCAGGTGTAATTTTATCCATTCCCCTATCAAATATCAGCAACATATGTTAAATGATGATTTCTTTATCTTCTTGTTGGACTTGTAAAGTGGAGCCGTTTTGGAGATGTCTGATATATTTGATCTCCCTAATATAATGGGGCTCGATATCACGGAAAAGTGAAAAAAAAACATATCAAGGCTGCATGTGTATGTCCTTTAGACATGCGCTACTTTTGGGCTGGCCAGTTTTGTGCGGCAGCTCCTTTCAAACCGTGTGATAATCAAACGGGTTCACTGGGAAGAAATGAAGTGCAAATCTATCCAGTTCTCACAACAGGAAGCAAACGTTATCCTCAGTTTGCATGTCATTTATTTATCGGAGGCGTGTTCCAACGGAAGGATGCAAACGGTTAACCACTGCGTAGTTGGTCAAATTTGGCGTTGCCAAAAACATCAGCAAGGGAAACTGTAGCCGAGCGTCTTAGGTTTCAACGATGTGACTTAAAGAAGCCATCTGTAGAGGAAGTGCAGAAATAAGTGCTGATGTGCTTGACATTTTTAGTTTGGTCAAAATACCTAAAAGAAACTTGCATCTTGTAGAAACTTGCAACTTGTGCTCCTGCACACGGCAGGCCCGACTTGCAGCTACTAACAAGTTGCACAAAGTTGGCAGCCTCCAGAGTAAAGACCCTAAAGTGGACGGTCCATCACAGTCTCCAGGGCTGAGGTGTGTCCGTGCTGGTGGCTGTGCTCGGCTCCCATCGATACAAGCAGAGAGAATCTGTGGAAGATGAATGGAAAAAAAGACAACAGATCAAATGACCGCCTTCATTCAGCTGCTTCGGAGCGTAACCGCCCGCTTTCTGGTGTAAGTTTAGAGATACAGTGTGAATGGGATGTTTAGCTGCCCTCCATCACAACGTCCGCCAGTCTCGTCTGTTTTTTTGAAAGGTGAGTTATTTCCGTGTTCCTATCTATATTTTCCCGACAGCTCTTTTTCCCCCCGATGGTTTCAAAGTTGGTGAGGCTCGCCCTCCCTGGTGTCGGGGCTCCTTAAAGCTGGCAGCTCCGTGTTGAATGCCTGTGTAGGAAGCATGCTGACTGGAAGCTTTAGGCCTGCTATCAGGCTTTAAAAATGCAAACATTTGTGTATTTCGATTTTTTAAACTCAGAATAACCATGACAGGCTTTTATAGTTCTATACACGTATGTATTAGACAGGATATCTTTTTTTTTCCTATGAAGAGAACCAAAAGCAGAGGGGTGAAACACTGCTGCAGGAACATTGAACTCCTGTGGAGGATTATGGAGAATGACCATACTGTGTGTGAGAGCTTTGAGTAGACAGAGGATCAAAGAGGCTAACACACTTAACGCTTCCTGCGCCCTATCAAATTAGGACCCTTTATTAAAAGCAGGACTTTGACTAGCAGTGTGGCAGCTAGCAGCCAAACAACCACCCATTCACACAGATATCCAGCCAGATCCACCTCATGAAAGCAGCTAGTTAGTGGTCTGCTGCTCGGCCGGATATGGCTTGGCTCTTCACTGAGAATCATCTCCCGAGCCCCAAACACAGCTGTGTTTATTAGCTGCGAGATACCACAGAGAGCGGCCTGCCAGGCTGAAGGCGCCCCGACACATTCTGCTCTCCAAAGCTGAAAGCAAATAGTACCACAGGGACCACGTTATGTTTTGTTGTCAGTATTGTCAATGGATGAGCGCATAATATTAATGGATTTTTATTTGATTTCTTTAGGATTTTGCACCAATGGTATGTAAAAGTTAGACAAATGTATCTGTGGATTAGGTCATAGGAGAGCAGTAATTGATTGTAGATGGATATTGTGTTTAATTCATTTTGTAATTTTATGCGTGTGTGTGTATGAATGTGTTGAATAATTTCACTCTGGGATTATTCAAGTATTTAGGATTCTGGAAAAAAATAGATTATATATATATATATGTGCAATTTTACGTTATGGAATATTCATACCGTCTCAAAGACGACAAACGGATGGTTAAAGTGAAAAAGATGTGCATGAAAGTCCTCATTCATAGGACGCATGTCTCCGAAGCCAATCAGCGGGCAGGATTCTGTCTCGTTACCCACGGCAACCAAAACACAGCAGAAAAGATGCAGCAATGTTCTGCCTCAGCGGAGGATTTTATAGCGAGACCTGGGTCCATGTGTTCAGCCAGAGATGGTTTTGGTTTTCACAAGACTGATGTCGGTTAAAAAAATGTTACTGCAGAGTTCCAGCAAAATCTGTGAGCTGGTGATGAGGCTTTTTATTGTCTTTTTTATAAAACATATTCAACTTGGTTTACATTTGGATTCAATAATTCAATAATATTGATTATATTCTTATTCATTTTTACACAAAAACATAATTTGTTAGATTATCCTGTGACCTATGTACATTCTGGAGATGACATGACATCAAATATGGACGTATTATTGGGCAATGTTAATCAGAAGGCCATGATATGTGTCTGATGTATGTATGAAAGTACTGTTCTGAAACGCTGTCTATCTATAGATGTCAGTGTAAGCAAGAAGGGTTTCTTTTTTTAAAGAAAGACAAATATATTGTGAGATTCTTTATCAGAGCATTAAAAAAAAATCACAATTTTTTTCGTCCATTTCTACCACCCCTACTCATTTCTGTCCTGGTGTCTTTAGCACATTCTTATTCACAGCCTAGGTCCAGTGACACGACTGTAACTGTGAAACAACGAGTGGGGGCTGCCTCTGTGGAGACCTTAAAGTCTTTATTTAATCTTACCTGCAGGGTCAAACAGAACTCATCTCCTCAATTAAATTAATTCAAGCCAGACAAGGTGACAAGTGTAGGTAGGTGTCCAAGTAGCCGCCACGGAAAAGGCCGCTAAACCCCGGGTCTGATGGATCCCTGAGCCGGCACAGGTTGCTCCCGGTGTGTGTGTGTGTGTGTGTGTGTGTGTGTGTGTGTGTGTGTGAGGAAGACCCACGGTTGCGGTGCCTGTTGCTCTGCCCGGCGACGCTATCAGAACCCGTTGGATTCTCTGCTGGGTGGCTGCGTGTGAGCACACACTGATGTGACACTGAGCCTTCTGTGTGGTCTTACTGATGGCGAACAGGGGCACCAGTGTCGAGCGGCTCCGCTCCGTTAATAGCGACGTCTCAAAGTCAGCACATGTTGCTCCTTGTAATAAGAGATGTTTGTGTATCCCCCTCAAATGGGCTTTATTTGCATTGCAGAGGATATACTTCATATCTGGAGCTGAGAGGCAAACCGAATGGAAAACCCCTCGACCAGATCCATTCGGTGGGTTGTATTTTGGAGGGTAGTCGGGATGTCTCAGCTAGTTTGATCCCACGGAGCTCTGGTCTGTGTGTTGTGGGACTTTTGGCTATGATGTGCTGTAAATCAAATATCGCCCCTAAACTGCAAAGCATTTCGAGTGGTCAGCAGGAAAAAATGGCTTTTTGCTGCCACTGGAGCGTTCACAAAAAGTACAAAGGACAATAACGTAGATCATGTTTATCGAAATCCAAGTTTTTGGATACAGCTCAATTCAAAACGCCAAATAAGGGTAATAATCTGTAAAAGAGTGGGGGTCCAGTTCCAGAGATTTGTCCCTTAAAGCTGTTATCAAGATGGCATATAACTATAAGTCTGTAGAAGTACTCAAAGTTGGGTTTTCCTGTGATTTGTTAGCGTCCAGGTCCTAATTTCTGCTAATTTGTCTAATTCTATACTTCTGTTAGGATCCAGTGTAAGTCAGATTTAATCCGTAAACAGTGTGTGTTTTAATGAAAGCTGGCCGATGCCATCTGTAAGCATCATGCTGTATCCTCAGGTCTGCTGTGGATTATGAAAGCACATCCCTTTATGCTCCCACGGGGAGCTTCAACAGAAAGACAATACAGCGCTTATTAAATCTCTCCCACAGGAGGAAAGTGCATCTGAGGATCTTAGTGTAAGAAGATGAATATTCAGAACCACATGAAACATTAGGGGAATTCATTCCCTTTATCTGAGGACTTACATGAATGGGAAAGGCCTGTAATCAGTTTACTCTCCAGCAGTTGATGCATCAGAAATATTTGGTTGAAGGCTGATTCTTGTTGATGCTTTAATTATTGTTATTATTATTCAAGTGATCGTTATTTTTGTGCTTGTCATTCTTCTGCTCTTTACCACAATTAAATCTGGAACCATGCTAAAATGAAGTTCACATAAAATGTAATGTGCATTATCTTGACCTGTACTCCCGATGAACTAATTCATTGGCTATAATGGAGCAGTTTACAGATAATACGTTTTGGAAGAAGAAACACCACAGTGGGAGACGTGTAGATCTTTTCATTGTGTGCTAAATGATATGATGTAAGACGTGACTTTTGCATATGGCTGGTAAATGTGCTGAACGGTGTTTATCAGCAGACTGTGTCCGATCTTGAAGTTGCAGCTGGAAGCCGCACAGCCGTTTCTGTCGGAGCGTCTCTGTGCATCTCCAGAAAAAAAGGATTCAGAAAAAAGCCTCCACTGGTGTGTGTGGATGGAAAACGTTTTGAGTGGTTACTGAGACAAGGAAAGCGTAACATAAATGCTTTTTTTTTTTTATTGAGCCGACCCAGGTTTGCATTAGCTGTCTGGTCTTGTTCACTAAAGGCATGTTAACACAGACACACACACATGTACACACACACACAGAGCGGCTCTTTTGTAAGGATTGCAAAAGGTCCAGAAGGACAAAAATATTCTTCTATCTCTTGAAGACACGCTGGTCTACTTTGCTGCTTTATGTTAGTTCACTGTAGTTCATCCTTTATTGGCCCAGTGAGTCACTTATATTTTCCAGCCTAGTTAATGGAAAAGGAAGCACTCAATTACACCAGCAGAGCCCTGGGATTAAGACGGCTGCAATTATAGTTCAGTGGAAGTCACGAGATGTGTCAATATTTATTTACTCATCCACTCCGAGTGTGTGACACTTGAGCCTGGTCTGTAAGTTCCACATTTTTAAGTATAGCTTTGGAGATCTTGATACCGTACAACTGAGTTTAGTTTCTTACATCGCTGAGTTTGAGAATTCTCCAATAACCACAACCCTTAGCTGATCGAGTGGAAATGAGCTTGTTTAGTCAGCGAAGTGCTTTTGGTCGTCAAAGGTGGAACAAATGTGAGCTGATGCCCAAGTGGCAGGAGACTGTCAGAACATGTGAGTGTTTTCTCTCCCTCTCAGAGAGAGAGGTCTCTTCACGCTCCTGGCCCGGCTCTGTTTTTACCCCCCTCAGGTATGCAGGTACAGCTGCTCTCTCCTCTCAGTTATGCTCCAGTGCGTGTTCTGGCTTGTCCCCCTCCTTCCCCAGCATACCCTAAAATGCCTCCACACGGTGACACTTGCTCCTCACGGCGTTCCCGGCGCTCGTGTGTGAAGATTTGTGCTCGGCAAAGACCCCGTTGCTATTTAGCCACGCTAACTGGCCACATGGGTAGATGGGCGGTGTGCGCGTGTGAGCTCCGGCTGCACAGGTCTGCCACCAAACAGCTGCCTAAAGGGCTTTGCATACCCTCAGAGGGCAAAGGAAACAGTTGGTCAAGACCCGGGGGCTGATATCATGTAACAAACAAACCATAGAGAGCCTTATTTTGGCCACGCCCCCTGGCTTTGAGCTTCTCTTATCTTTGCGGGGATCGTGTTTTGGTGGCACCTCGCAGTTATCCCCCCCAGTGTCCACGCTTAACTCGTTACCAGTGACTTTTATCCGTTTCGTGTTTTTCTTGGGGGGGGGGGGAAACGCAAACCCGTTTCAGGTCCAACTCAAACACGAAGGGCACCGGACACCAGGACGGCTGTTTTTACTCCAGCAGCACCACCGTCCGGGCTCTCTGTTTTCAGGCCCGGCCGGTTCAAGGCCGAGCTGTTTGTGAATTCCTGCTCGCCTTAATTTCCTCCGAGCCGACGCGCGTTTGCCAAGTATGGATGCGGGCTGTGAAAATATTGTCCCAGGGCAGGGGAGGGATGCAGTAAGGGTCAACAGCAGGCAGAAAGGGCTGCGCTCTCCGCCTGACGTCCAGACCGACCCCGGAGGACAGGGGGGAACCCTAACTCAAGCCCTCCTCTGAATGAGGCCTCATTTCAGAAGCTTTTGCCACAAAATGCTCTCGGTAAAAGTGCCATTAGCTAAACGGTTACAGTCAAAGATTCTGTTTGTGTTTTCAGCATTTTTTGTTAATGTATAAAAGCTATTTTCTAAACAAAATGGGATCTGAATATGGCCAATGCATGTTTGAGTTGAACCATTACAGAGGATGACCCTTTTGGATGTTAATAAGCCATTTTTTAAAATGATTTTTTTCATCGATCAAAAGACACAGAACAGTCAAAACAATAAAGAACGTCTTTATCTGGAATGAGGCTGTGTGACTGTTTAAAAAAAAAAAAGATTCAGCTGTGGAGCTTCAGGCCTGCTCTGTCTATGAAGCAGCCACATTGTGTGTGTTTGTGTGTGTGTGTGAGTGTGTGTATTTATGTGTGTGTGCACAACCCAGAGCGAGGGACGCTTGATTTTGTGCAAGAGTTGATGAGCTAATTGGTTACTGCGAATCTTACATGGTCAAATAAGTAGAATTTTGTCGGACGTTTCTTGTTTGTTTGTTTTATTGTGTGTTTGTGTGTGTGCTGACACAAAACCTTTGTGTGCTCAGAGCAAAGGCCGGCAAACGAACAGTCGCGATCAGAGGAATCTTTTTATGTGTCAGAGATGAATGAGCGTGTGTGTGTGTGTGTGAGAGAGAGGAAAAAAAAGGGTGAACAGGCAGTGTGACTGCTATTTTGGAGGGCCATCAGGCTGGGAGGCAGCCGGGATAATAACAGAAGCTGTTACATTCTTGTGGTTTCTCTGATTTCAGCATGAGGCAGGGGGCCGGCTCGGGCTGACTCACGGCCACTCTGCCTGCTCCCCATTGGTCAGTCTCCGAGGCAGCGCGGAAGCTATTTCCAAAGACACAACGCAGGTCATTTCTTTAAGCCCGACCCCCTGCGTGTTTTAGCACCTCTTGCTCAAGCGAGGCACCGGGCTGACAGATTAACTGAACTGCCACTATTTCTTCAGGCTTTGGGAGCCCATGCCGCCCTCTTTCCAGCACGACTGTGATGGCTTATGTTGAAAACACGTGTAGAAAACCAGCTCATGTTCCCATCACTGGAGGCAGCAGCCGGAATGCCTCATAGGTCAGCGTAAACAAGAACAAACACAAATGGACGCCATTTCTCCAGAACAGCGTGAGCTATCCGTCTGACAACATGGATGACGATACCTGTTGCTGAGAATCCGCTTAATAGAGGATTCTCAGGACAGCGGGTTTAAAAAAAGAGTGTTTTGGGGCTGCTAACGGTGCTCTCCGCGCGGCGGCGTTAAAACCCGGGCTCCGAGGTGACTGTCAGGTGGGCCCACGCTTTCCTGTTTTGGCCCCGTTTACCGACCGCAATGTGTTCCACCCAGCTCCACCTCTCCAGCCCCAGGTTGTCACCCGAGCAGTGACAGCTATCCCCCAACACCTCCGCCACGCACACACACACACACACACACACACACGCTTCCTGTTAAACGAGCAGGCTGTTTAATCATCTCTTCTTTCTGTTCTTCCGACGTGGTCTGCGTCGTGTTTATGGCTAAGTGTTTGTTAGGGATTGTGTTTTGAGTGTGGGACACTTTAAGGGTGGGACTGCAGGGTCAAAGGTCAGGCACTGAGCTGAAGCCAGCAAGAAGTAGTAGTTGGTTAATGATAACAATAAAGTAAAAAAAGAAGTGGTAGTTGGTTAGTTACATTTTTATTTCAGTCGGAGGGGCATTTTTTTCCATTATCATTAGATAACAAACAATACGCTTAATAATAACGGTTTGTGATAAACAGCTCTGAGAGCAGCACACTTTCCTTCAGAAGTGGGCGTTAATGCTGAAGGCCCGTCGTAAAAAAAACCCTTCGTTTTCAGATGTTTCTCGAGCAGCAGGAGCTCTGTTGGTATGCAGCGTGTCAGCACATTGTGCCGAGCTCTGACGAATGCCTGTTTTCGGTCGGACGCAAAAAAAAAAAAGAATCGCCGTCAGCTCATTTTTTCTGGAAGCTGTACCTGTGTTCATGCATATCACTGTCACTTTGAACAAACAGACGTGTATTCCTAATGAGGAGTCCTCACCTTGTGCACGCAGTTTTAATCCTCTTTCTGAAGGATTAAATGACTGTCAGTGTCCTGTGCTGTTGTTATTGTTATTACTGCTGTTGTTTTTTATATTAATATGGTTGATGTAGGTTTTATTATTCTATGCCTTGAGACTTTTCAGGTAAGTATGATAAACAAATAGTGCAAACCTGGCAGTCAGCGGCTGGTTCTGGGCCGTTTGGAGGCGTTGTTTAAATGCAGCTCTGATCAGCAGCAGGAGGTGTTGAGTTTCCAAGAAAATGACTTATGTTTCCTCTAAAGGATCCGTCTGATCATAAAAGCCTCTTCCACGAAGCACTTCAGCTCTTACCTATTGCCTCCGTCTCGTTTTAAATGTCAGCCCCCGTTTCAGCCTCCCTCTCTGCCTCCGGTGGAGAGAGGAGACCGGAAAGAAGTCAATTTGTCAAAATTGACTCAAATCTGGCTCTGAATTAGGTTCAGCTCTTCATCCTCTGTTCTGATGACGGCACACTTGTGGAAACACCGGGGCATTAAGCGTTACTTAATAAGTGGAACTCATAGTTTGAAGGATAAATGTTTGAGGCATGCCGAGGTGTCTGTTCATGCCTGCATGCTGTTGAGTTGCAGGCAAGCTGGTGTTAATTCATTAAAAAATGGTTATCGTCATGTTAGGTGTAGTTAACATATTATTTAGTAATTTATAATTGTGACAAAGTGGCAAAACATTTAATCTATTTTTTTAAATTCAATCTATTTTTTTACCTGAAGTTTTTATTTAATTTATTTATTTATCAATTTAAGTACAGTAGTAAATTGCACATAAGCTCATTTAGTATGGCTGATCGCATATTTTTCTGTTCTGGGAGAAAAGGTAATCTAATGGTAGTGTTTGTCCAATCGCAGAGCAGGGCGATGTGCGTGTTTTGTGTTTGTAGCTCGGAGGCTTTAGTTCACGGTGTGTTAAGACAGCGGAGGTGAGCAAAAGATGGGCGTTGTCTTCAGAAGGTCACTCAGAATGCTTTGATAGTTTCTCTGTCTTTTAGCGAAATCCAGCTCAATTTAAACACAACTTTAAGTCTACGGTTGAAGTAGAAAAAACTCTGAGGGCCTGATTTTTCTCACTTTGAAGAGTTCCACCTGACAGAAACAAGGGAAACAAGTGATGCTGTCTCATAATGGAATCCATCTATCTTGGGTATTTACCTTTCCTCCTTTCTAAAAGATAGAAATAGGATTTTCCTGAAGCCCTTCTAACAGATTGCAAATCAATGATGGATGTAGCCAATAGGAGAGATCTTTGTTTATCTACCACCGTGAAGCTTCAGGCTCCGGGGCAGAGCTGTCTCTGTATTGATTGCCATCATTTCTCAGATCAACTTCCTGAGTTGCTGTGAACCCACACACATGCACGCTCACATGGTCTGTCTGTAAATAAACCAACATCTGGATCCAGGATCTGAAAAGTGCTTATCTACCCCGGTAGACAAACATCCAGAGTGTGTCGTCCGTGATGCTGTAAGCAAGAGTTGCAAAACTTTATCCAGATTCTGTGGACTCTGTGGATAAATTGTGAGTTTCAATTCATGATTATTGAAGATATTATAAAAAAATCTTGTTCATTTGGTTAGGAAATGTACAGCGGTGTTGTTGCTTTGACGTGTCACCAACTGATTTTGCTGTGCAGATTGAATGAAATCAGCAGGTGGCAGTTTATTTACCAAAATCTTTAATCCTGTGGAAATATGTGGCCACATGATGGTATAAAGCTATCGTACAGCGTCCCCGTTACAAAATAATCAGCTATCAGAATCAGAATCAGAAATACTTGAATAATCCCAGAGGGTACCAACTCCAGATATCCAAAATGAGGAAATTCTTACATTTCTTTTTAATGTAGAGCTGAGACTCGAATGTTCTAATTACAAAGGAAATAAAGATAATAAAAGATTATTTATTTAGTGACAACTTTCTCAGGATGCATTCAGAGTCGTCAGCTGCTGGAGGTTTCTTTTTTTGTCAAATGATGGCAGCTCACAGTCACAGTTTATATTTACACAGTTTGTGCCTTGGAAAGCATTTCATTGGTTTAGTCCTCCAAAATCCTTCATTCCAAATGACAAACGCTTTTGTTTTTTTTAATAGGGACGTTTGATAAATGTGATTAATGTAAGCTAAACTATCACAAAGCCTCTAATTGATGTATATTTTAATTATTGATAAGCCAGTGTGTAGAAAAAACAGAAATATACACAGTGAAACGTTTTGGCTGCGCCACCCGGCTCTCCTCTCGACCTGTTCAGCCTTCTTATGCTCCGACATGCAAAAATAAAATTTTTAAACATTTCCTCTGAAACGACTAACCCTGTAAAGCTCACGTCTGTGTTTGAGTTAAAGATTTGGTGTCACACCTTTGAAAGCCGGGCGTCCCCCCCCCCCTCCCACCGGAGCACCCCAGGGCGCCTACACCCCACAAAAAAGCTGCTCTGGCAGGTTGGAACTTGGAGCGTTTTGCTGTGATGTCACGGCTTTAATCAGCGAACCAGCACGCTGCGCCGCCGTTTATCAGAGAGGAAACACTGCGGCACACCCTCTGTCCCCCCCCCCCCCCCCGGCTCAGAAAAGGAGCCAGGAGGGGCTCCGTGTCCGGGGCCGCCCTCAGCTTCTTGCAGGTTTTTCTTTTTTGTCTTTTTTCTCTGTGTGTTCTCTAAGGTGTAAGGTTAAACTGCGTTGTCCTGGTAACTAAGTCAATAGTTCTTTTTGGAGTAGACATTAGACCCTTTTTTACCTTCACTCTTATGCAGGGTTGGACCTGTTGTAGTCTTTCCTCTATCCTCATGTTCCTAGCTCTTCCTTTTGCAGTTTATTGACAAATTATTTTAAAGAAGTGTGCACAGTTTTAGCTCCCCTGCACTTCTTTGCCAGAATAATTTCTGTTTAAAAATAATTTGACCCCAGACCTGATCCCGGCACAGAAAGAGCTATTTGCTCAGACCCCAGACCGTTTTGACCCTGAGCGTGTCATGTGACCGTGCTGGTGAGTTAAGGACAACGTGATCAATGCAGCGTCGGTTTGTTTCTGTGCGAGTGTGTGCTGAGCTGTCTGGACGCAGTCTGTGTGTACCTGGAGGTCTCTGAGAAGCCAAATTAAACACGCTCAGCGTGTGCTTTGCCTTGTATTATGCCCAATAATCTAAAAGTTTAGATAGAGATGGCTTTTGATTGCAATGCCAATAATGATGACTCAAAGAAAAGGCAACACTCCTAATGCCAATTAATGACAACGTTTGACTCTTTCTTTCATGATACAATTCTTTTTGATCAAGGAAAAAACCTTCACATTTTCTAGAGATGCTGTTCAACAGCTAATTCAAATTAATGATCATTTATTACCCAGTTCTGAACATAAGATGCGGTCATGTGGTAACTGGTCTTAAACTACACTTTAGGCGGGGGGGGGCTTGTCTTTCTGGTAACAAATGGAGAGGTTTAGCCTGGACAGAGGCTCTTCAGACCTGTGCGGTGATGAACCTGATCCGGCAGCAGGAGGGTGTGTGTGCGCGGGCCGGAGCACCTGACGGCCCTGCCTGTGGGGCAGGAATGTCCAGGAATGTCCAGGGATGTCCAGGGCCGGCGGGGATGCGGGTGGAAATCTGCAGCGTGTTCAGAACTGGAGCCCCGGTAACATTTAAAGGTGCCCGCGTCAGCAGGAAGAGCAAAATCAGGGGAAATGTGCTGCTTTAATCAGACCTGTGTCCGTGTTTCCCTGCTATCTGCTTTCTCTGTGTACTCTGGGGTGTGTGTGGCTGTAGGTGTGTGTGGTTGTAGGTGTGTGTGTGGCTGCAGGTGTGTGTGGCTGTAGGTGTGTGTGTGTGGCTGCAGCAGAGCTGGGCCTCTGCGCAGAGATGAGGGAACACTGGCCCACCCTGCTCACATTCCCAATCATTTACCTTTTTCCATATTTTTTTTTCCTATTCCAACGAAAAATGCGAAACCTTAGAGGCTTACTGTTTATTTATTTTTTGTTTATTCTTAAAATTCTACTGTATCTAAAGCATGAGAAGCGTTTTTTATGTAAACCTCCTCAGATCAGCAAATTTTTTTCAGGATCACAACCCGACAGGAGTTCAGTTTAAAAAAAAACAAAAAAAACAAGGGATTTTGTAGTTTGAAAACCAGGAAAATGTAAGTTCTTTAAAGCTGATGCTGGACCTTTTTTCTCCCTTATCCTGGCAGTCGTTGACCCTTTTAAACCCTTCTGCTCATTAGATTAAATCTGCTGTATTTGCTTCTCCACTTTTTTATAGAATGGATTTGGAACATGCTATCAAAACCATTAATTTGAGATTAATCTGTGCTTTAAAAAGGACAGAAAGATAAAACCACACTCATTTGGCAGGTCCCAACAGGCATTCACATGTAAGTAAGATCGAGAGTGACCGACTGGGGAGCTTAAACGTAGAGATGTGGAGTGGGAAAGGTTTCAGATAGAATTGGAGACGAAAAAAGAAAAAATGTTAAAGCAATTTCTCAAAGAGAAAAGTGTGAGGATGGTAGGATCTTAACTGGCTGTCATGATAAAGATTTTGTGTTGGTCGGGGGTCTACTGGCGGCTCAGAATGAGCACAGGTCTCTGTGACAGCTGTTAGAAAGTGTGAAAGGCTCTGGGGTTGTAATGGATTAATCCCTAATTCCTAAAAGCTTGAGTTAACATGGTCTCTAGTAAATGCTGTGAAATGGGTCAAAAATAAAAAAACGGATAGCAGAATTCTGCATGTCCTTTTTTGTTCGGTTTCCTATTCCGACCTCTGCTCAAATCTATGATGGGTTCACCACCTGGACCCTCTTGGTGTGGCTCAGCTCTTCTCTGCTGATTGGCCAGGGAGTCACGTGACTTTTTCACTAGAGCCATGCAGAACCAACAAACGTCCGGTTTTATTCTTTCCGCCATTGTCATTGTTGTAAAACCAAAAAAACACGGCCCAACACTGAGGTTGTTTTTGTGTGTTTGTTTACCGGTTGACAAGTGCAATAATACGGTGCAATATTTATTTAGTGCAATCATTTCATTTCATTTCCACATCTTAATCCATGCTGCTTCCACATTATATTGTTTATTTTCAGATCCCAACACCATTTTAATGATTACTTATTATTATAAAATCTTATTTTTTTAGCTTTCATATTTATAGTTATATTTACATAGTGTATTTTTTTTTTTTTAGTAATTATCCACAACATTTATTACTTACAAACAGACTTTGCTTTACCTGGAAGCCAAGCAACAACATTTAGTTTTTAAATTCTCTGTGTGGCTTTGTACAGCGACGATAAAGGAAGTCTCAGTCTGAGTCTTCAGCCGGCGCGTTTCGTGGCCTCCCCGTCCTTCATCGTTGTCAGTTCTTGTGTTGCATACAAACGAAGTCACAGGCCGGTGGGCCGTCTTTCTGTCAGGACCTGGTCTGTGATGGAAAACCACCTGAACCGACCCCATGAAGACACCCTTTTGTTTCCCCCGTCCTCCCCGTCCCGTTAAGCTGTGAATGCTAAATAATCCAAACATAAACGTGAACTTTACAAGAAAGGTAAGGCTGTTTTTCCTTAAGAAAGAGCAGTGCCTCATTTTGTGTGTTTGTATAAACATCCATTTCTCAGTCCCAAGCGGAGACCTTTGGCACCGGTCGGGTAGATTTGATTTCTGTGTAAACATTGCACATTAAGTTTGAACCCACCTGCCTTTCCAGTCCAGTCACAGCACGAATACCAGATCCTCTTTTCCTAATACAACTACAACTGTTTGGAAATGCTTACCAAGAAGGAACGGCTCGCAGCTAAATGTGTCTTCGGTCTTGACTGTTCGCCTCGTGTTACCACTTCTCTGTAGATATCGGCCACTGATGGAAAAACGTTCTTTTGGAAGACGACCGGGATGCTTCAGAGTTAAGAAGGAATCCATATGCCTGCACATGGCTGTGGATACAGACGGTCAGAGGTCATCTGTCGCCCACATTTCCTGTTCCACAAAGGCCTATTTATTTGTCTGTTTATTTTCCCATAGACATTATATCTAAGAGCACACACAAACAGGAGAAGGGACATGTACTCGTGCCCATCATAGACTAAGTCAAACACTGGGTCAAAGGAGCGTGTGACTTTTGTGATCTTCCGAGTGAGGAGTGGGTGGATTGTAACAATGGAAAAGTAGAAGATGGGTGACAAGTGACAGAATGGTACAGGAAGTCTCACAGTTTTTTTTTCTTTTTCCCCTCTCACACTAACAGATATTGTCTCAGGCCAGGTGTCGTATTTTTAGATTCCTCTGCAGACCTCCAGTGTGAACACTGCGTGATGTTCCTGTTGTCGACAGGTTGTCTGAATTTATTCTGTAATCGACCACATATTTGCGTGTAGCCTGGTTTGGCTTTGTGAAAAGCCACCGAGAGGTTACGGACAGTCCCCTGGGGGCATTTTAGTTCAAGCCTATGAATTCGCTTCTCCAGAGCAACACCGAAAAGGACAAGAAAACCACTGTCAGTCATTTTGAAGTAACTGGAACATAAATGAAAATGTATGCGGCGAAGCGGGTTCAGTTTCAGGTCAGTGGTGTTTTGGGGAAGACAGAGACTTTTGTATGACTTTTGTTCTGTTGGTTGAAAAACTCCAAACAGTCTGGATGGCTCACTGGGCAGTGAAGGCGTGGGATTTATAACAGCGTATCCCTCCGCCCGTGTGAGCGCATCTCGGCCCGGGTTGGACGACGGATAACGTGCGTGTGTGTGTGTTAAATGTGAGGGCTGCATGTTCCTGAAGGGACAGGAAGGTCTGCGTTTGCCATAAGCCCAGAGGAGCCCACCAGTCAGGCATCTTTACGGTCAGGGCCCCACACACACACACACACACACACACACACACACACACACACACACAC
>CAJRST010001113.1:17984571-17998929 GCA_907169785.1 Menidia menidia
GTACAAGTTGCTGAGCAGGTGCCGGCATCGAGGCAGGTGCCGACGTCACGTACAGGTTGCTGGGCAGTTGCCGGCGTTGTTGGACGGTGCCGGCGTCATGGCCAGGTTACTCGGCAGGTGCCAGCCTCGTAGGCAGGTGCCGGCGTCACGGGCAGGTTGCTGGGCAATTGCCGGCGTCGTTGGACGGTGCTGGCATCGTGGGCAGGTTACTGGGCAGGTGCCGGCATCGTGGGTGTCATGGGCAGATGCCGGTGTCACGGGCAGGTTACTCGGCAGGTGCCAGCGTCGTAAGCAGGTGCCGGCGTCATGGGCAGGTTGCTGGGCAGTTGTTGGTGTTGTTGGACGGTGCTGGCGTCATAGGCAGGTGCTGGTGTCATGCACGTTCAGAAGTTGGACTTAAATTTCCTTTTTGTGGGACTTTGTCTGCTTTTTCAGCAGTAGTCTACATTTGTTTAGTGTGGACGGAGAATACCCTGAGAAGGCTAAAACACCTTGGAAAACATCTGAGGCTTTTCGGTAACTGAGATATGCAGTAAGCCATACAGTCATTTCACCAAATCAAACATTACGTTCTCATCCCAGATGTATTTTCTGTTCATGAAAAGTATTGCTGGGAGTGTGTGTGTGTCTAGCTGTGTGTATGTGGGTGACTTAAGCTTCATGTGATTCCTTTCCTGTCTGAACAAGCTGCTCCCCAGATTCCTGAACTTCCGTGATTCTTTAAAGTCCTCGCATGCACACAGTTCCAGCTTTTGCTGTTTCCTGAGTCAGATGGAGAGATGGAAAAATCCTCTGTTTTCGTAAACCCACAATAAAAAGTGGAATTTCCCCCTTCAATGCCACAGTGCTCAGTGTCTGAGGGTCTTTTTCCGTTTGAAGACAGCCCCAGAGGGTTTTAGAACTTATCATCGCATCTCTCTCTCACAGGACCCTTTTCTCTGAGCCAACCTCTTGTGCTCTGATTGCTCTTTATCACCATGTCTCCTTCCTCTCTTCTCAGTCTCACTCAGACACACACTGTTTCAGCCCGACGTGCGAGCAGACTGCACAAAGAGTGTTTGTCTCACTCGGTCACATCGTCAATCACTCCTTTTCTCTTCATCCACGCTTTCTCTTTCCCCCCTCTCTGTGACTCTCTGTCTTCTTCGCACATTTGCATTCTTTTGCTCTTTTTTTGTCTCTGTATCTGTGGTTTACACTGCGTTTCACTTTGTGTCACTGTCTCGTCCCCGAGATGTCGAAGTCACTCTTTCCCTGTGTGTGCGCGTACATGCCTGCTCTTACGGGTGCTCCTGGTTCACTTCAATGTGTTGGTGTTTGCTCCATGTTGGCTTCACACCTTTTTGAAAACCCGAAAAAGCCAGATGCGCTCACCCAACCGAATATACAGGAGATGGGTTTCCGGGAGAACAGAGGGCTCTCACATCTAGCTGCAAAGCTACTTCATGCAAAAAAGAAGCTGAACCATGATGTTGGAGGCTTGTATTTTGTTGTTTATCTCCTCTCACAGTTACAGTCTTCAAATCAGCAGATATTTTGAGCACTTTGGAAATCTGTCTGTTTGAACAGAAGCAGAAAGCATGCAATGTATTCTTACGGGCTGATTTTTTTTTTTTAAAAAGAGAGAAAAATTCCCCCAAAATTAGCATGGATGTGAAAGACAAAAGTCTGCGCTGCATAAATGGAGAGGAAACGAGCCCAGCGCTGCCTGGCTCCGCAGTGGGCTGTGACAGCAGTCGGCTTCACACACAGGCTCACTGCGAGCCCCCCCCAAAGGGCTGCCATGTCAACATGTCAACTGTCAGATACGGTTCCTTCTGTTGCTGCTCGCCGCTCGCTCACGCCGGCCTGTAAAACTGTGTCACCAGGGCAAAGGGGACGGGAGAGCCGTGACTGTTTGTGTTTCTCCTCTCTCCCATGGGAGCGCTGATGGAGTCACACTCTCCCAGTCTTTCCCTCCCTCCCCCCGCCCCCCCCATTCTAAAAGTCACAGGATCAGGTGTGAATTTCTGCTCCACTTGTGGTCCCACAGTTTATCCTCTCGCCTTCCCAGGAAATGGTGTGATATTAATAATGGATTGCAGGAATTATTTCTCACTTCATGCGTCCTTTCAGCCCTTCACAGGGGTTTCTCTGTTTATTATTTGATAAATGGATTTGTTTTGCATTTTTTCACACAAGAGCGGAACAATCCGCGGAGTTAATAGTATTGTCCTTGATTTTATTGGAGCCCTTTCAGTTGTAATTTGTTGTGGGCCTTTGTTCAGAGATGGAAAAAGTCAGAATGGCCTGCAAAAGCATACAATCACAAGACAGACAGGTTGTAGTTTAAGTTTTTAACGTCAAAATCTGCCTAAAGGCGGCAAAGCCCAGGTCCAATGATTGTGCTTTAGTTTTGGTTATTTATGAGCTCCAGTTAGCACTGACACAAACACTCAGCTGCACAAGCCCCATTTGAAGCTCGTTTATTTTCTTATTTATAATCTCACAATAAGATTCTGAAACTGACACCACAAATGAATGGACAAGATTGACCCGACCAGTCTTCAAATCAGCCGGGCTACCTTCTGTACTTTTGTTCTGAACTAACTTAATCGCACATTTACCACCATTGAGACAAGGCTGTACACCTCATTATTTGAATGAAGTAATAATCTGATCAGATCTAACAGTTGTATGTGCAGTTTGGTGAACCAAACTGTGTCAGTGAATATTTCTAGAAGTCAGAGAAACAAATCTCCCACAGTGTTTTGCTCTCAGGACGTTTTAGCTTGACTCCACCGTTGGGATGGTGTCACGCATCATACACAGGCATTCATCATCCGAAGCCCATCAACTTGTTCTCCACTTTGGGGTCGGAACTAGATTAAATTAGGCTCAACACGGGTGATTCACCGATGGTTTTATGTAAGTGCCATGTTTCTGCAGCAGCAGGGGGGGGGTTTGAATAATTGACGTGTCTGCAGAGGGAGATGGAGACTGGGCTCTCACTGTTCTGTGACCTTTTTTTTTTGCTGGAATCCCACGCAGACCTCTGAACTCGGAGCAACACGCTGAGCAGCGAGGTGACCCTCTGTTGTCTTTCCCTCTCTGCAGAAGTCGGACCATGGCCAGGTGCTGCTGGACGCCGTCTTTAAGCACCTGGAGCTGACCGAGAGGGACTACTTTGGCCTGCACCTGGCTGACGATGCATCAGACGCTCCGGTCAGTACACCTGCTCCCACACGACTGCGTGCGGCTGTTTGTGGGGTTTCTGATTTAAGCGATGTGTGGTTATGCATCCGTTAACCTAACAGAAAACAAAATTAAGCGTCCTCGTTTCACATCGATTTGCGTCTATGTGCTCGAGTATTTCTGCGTGCGTGGGTGTGTCTATGTTGAATTATTTAGATTGTGTGGTTATGCTTTATGGTGTCTCTAAGTGACTCTGAATCAATATTTTACAGCGCTGGCTGGATCCCAATAAGCCCATCAGGAAACAGTTAAAACGTAGGTGCCATCCACTCCACACCACCTTATCTTCTCCGCTGCATTGCAAATGAGACATCAGAAGGTCCAGAAGGTCCAGAAGGTCCAGAAACAAAGTAGACTTTAGTCAACCAAGCCTGGGTTGAAGTGTTCTCCACCAGGCTGAAGCAGAAGTCTGCAGTCTGGCCTCAGAAACAGCCATGACTCTCCAGAGCATAGTGTCATATACAATTCTCAGTTAGCTGTAAGCAATGATTAAACTTCAGCTGAACCCTCCTTTATTTGAGATAATGAGACATAAAATTAGTTAAATGTGAGCAATGTAGGAGCCGCTGAAGTGAAATCAGAAGCTCCCCTCCAGCGATGATTGAACTGTGCTTCAACTCTGTTTTCATGATGGCTGATTGACTCAAGAGTCAAAATATCACAGAGTATTCTGGGATCTGACCCACAAATGTACAATTTGATTACTTTATCTGTATTATACATTTGACGATTATGCTTATGATGATAATGATTGAAATTATTGTAATTATTGATTGTAATAATGATAGTAGTTCTACATTAGTCGATATCGTCTGGACTTTAATTGAGGATCACGTTACACGTAAGCAGCTTGTTCTGTTTTTTCATGCATCTGTATGTTGTGTCTTTGGTCTCTAACCTTCCATCACTATATTTCTAGGGGGGTCTCCACACAACCTGAGCTTCAGAGTCAAATTCTTTGTGACCGACCCCGGAAAACTTCAGGAAGAATACACACGGTGAGAGGCTTTGCTGGCCTTTTTAAGGCTTAGCTGCTGATTTGTGGGTTGCTCCTGTTGATGCTTGTTTTACTCGTTTTGGCCTAATTTGGTTCCTACGTAAACAATTATATTTTTATGATTTGGAAAGTAGGACCCTTTTCGTATGTGTACATATGAGTGTAATATTATTTTGCTACATGCTGAGGACATTTTTGAGAATTATTTTCCAATAAGCTGCTTGTCACATGGCATTTTAAACAAACGACGCCAGAAGCTTCAGAAGCATGGAGGGACACACGAGCAGACCATGACCATGCTATTCTTACAAAAATAATCACATTAATTTAGACAATAATTGGATACTTACATTTGAGTTTAAATTGTACATTTATAAAAGAAAGGAATCTACATCTGAAGATTCTTTAGAAGATTTTTAACAGCTTTGGGTTGTTTCAGAGGGGAGATTGAGCAGTACTCATAAGTGTTTGTGGTGTAAACTGGAGCCAGGATCGGAACAGATCCCTGTCAGCTTTGTTTTTACAGCAGATACAACCTCAGTTATTTGGTGCACAGATGAGCTGTTAAACAATCCTCATAAGAAAATATATTGGGCAGTTTTCTTCCGAAAACACATTTCACTCTAAAGCTGAGTGTAATATCCTGGAGAGGAATCCAAACTATTTCAAAAACATCTAATCTGAGGTGATGATCTTGTGAGAGTAATGCTTTGTGTTATCCTCCTCAGGTACCAGTATTTCCTCCAGATCAAACAGGACATATTAACTGGAAGGTTAGTATTTCAAACCTTATGTATTAGTTGTTGCATAAACAGTGCAAAGTTGTCCAACAGCATGAAGGGTGTGTGTGTGCATCATACATATGCAACAACGTGCTAATTATAGTTCTGAGTTCTGCTTTTTCTCTCTGGATTCCTCTCAGAAAAGTAAAATTGATCCTATTTTCTGTTTCTTTTTCTATCGCTATCAAAGATGAGGGACCTCTGCTCTTTAAAAGATAGCTTGTGTTTAGTCACAGGAATGACTTCTGTTTTAAATCTCTTCATTTTTATTTTGTTTGTCCCTACAAAATCCAGATTGCCCTGTCCCCACAACACAGCTGCATTGTTGGCATCCTACGCTGTTCAGTGTAAGTAGTTCTCCCTGGGTACACCCATCCCACCAACAATGGAATTCATTCATTAAGACTCTGGTTAAGTGCTCACACTGTTAAATGGAATGGCTATGGTCGCTGGAGTCCAGCTACAGCCCTGAAACCATCCTGATTAACTGTAAGCCATGAGGTGATATGCATATTAGCATTTGTAACCGTGCAGTAAAATCCTCAATCAGCTCTGTGTGGGGATTTAATGTCCAGAGTTCAGGTCAGTGAATATTTGGACTAATCCAGGGATCTAAAACCTGCCGGGGGCCACTGACCTGCTGGTTTGAGATGTTTTAGATGTTTCTACATGCATGATTTAGATTGACTAGATCTCTAAAGATTGTTAAGATCTTCCCAGCCTTCAAATGGTGCATTGATATGAATCAGGTGTGCTAAAGCAGGGAAACATCTCAAACCTGCAGGACATCAGCCCTCCAGGACCAGAGTTTGAGACCCTCGTAGAAACCACTTTTTCCCCTCTATATCCCTCAAAACACACCTGTCATTCAAGCTTCTGCTCTGTCTGACCATATTGGACTTTTGAATTTCACTCACTCATCACCACTTCAGAAAATGCTCCATGGTTGATAGCTGGAGGAGTTTTTATTTTTAGATTTTATAATTTTTTTAACCCCTTGTGGTGTTCAGCATTATGGCAACAGAATTGTAATCTGAGTGCCGTGCTCTGCCCGACACTTTGCTTTGACAAAGGAGGCTTGTCAGGGTGAGAAGCCTCCCTTGATCATCTAATACTTCTTTATTATTTATTTAAGATTTATTTTTGTTACAGAAGTAAGATGATTCATGCCAAACCTGACAGGGGGACAGGAAAAGAGAAAAAAAGACAGAAAAATGGAAAAAAAGGAGGAAAAAAATGTAATAAAAAATAAAAACATCCATTCAGCTGCTATATCTGTAGAAAACAAAAAGTGTCCTGTAGTGACCTGTGGGCAAACCCGAGGGAGAACCTCCATCTGCCGGAGGAGAATTCTGATGGCCAAACAAAAACGCTAACCCAAGGCCTTGCTTACCTTCTGACAACCTGCTGTGACTGTAAGGAGAATCTTTTCTCTGCTCATACAAACATCAAGCTATCTTCTGGTTGGGAGCAGCTACGCTCTGACTGTAGTGCACCACATGATTATAAATCCAATAGAAAACTAACCGTCTAATAAACTTGAATGACGAAAAAGAAAGAACTTTCTGTTGCATCCATCTACTGTTTCTATGTTTTAGCCCGATACTGAACGCTTAGCATGTTAATGCGAGTCTGTATGGTGACAAATCTGGGAAGGATTACCAAATTGCAATCTTCTGGTCATTTCCTGTGGACTGTCACACATCACTGTGTGAACTCTGTGTTCTTTTTTGTCACATGATGGATGTGAATGACCGAAGCTGCAAATCTTATGGAGGTTGTGTATGAAAAGGACTCCAGCTAAATGGATTTTTAACAGAAGAACCCGACTTGATTGTGCCTGCATAAACCTCCAGACCCCTGCGTTCCACTGGAGCTCCGCTTCAGAGTGAATCCCCCCTGCTGGGACATCGTGTTGGTCCTTTTTTCATTGTCTCACAGCGTCTTTCTGTTCGCCAGCAGTTCATTGTTTTCCTGACGTCTCTGCGCTCTGCCTGCTTTTTTTTCTCTTGAGGTTTTTCTCATCCCTTTCTTTGTGCCCCTCCCCCACCGGCATAACCTCACCTCTAACCCCAAATCCTTTTCTCCCTCCACATCCCTCTGTTTTGGATTTAGTAGGCACAGCTACAGTATGTAGGTCAAAGAGATTTGACCTAGACAAACAACACCTGACACTGCGGCTTTTGCTCTTATGCTCACACACACACACACACCGAGACACACACACACACCCGCACAGTTTTGCTCAGTCCGTGTTGTCACTTCTCACTGTCCCAGCACATATTATGGAGATAAATGTTAGCTTTGGGGAGATAAAGAGGAGGGGGGTGGCTGGAAGCAGCTGCTATGCTGCTAATTCAGCTGCTCTACCCAGCTCTCTAAATCCCTCACTACAGCCTCCATCCTCAAATCAGCACAAATCCCCCCTGGTAAATTCTGCTTTTGTGATTAACTGCACTCCCTGAAAACCACAGCAGCCTGCTCCTTAAATGAAATGTAAAATGTAAAATATATGTGTTTATGTTTAAATAAGCAGAAGCGAACTTGTTCAATGCAGTTTTCCCATATTTACAGAGACGTTTCATTATCAAACAATTTTCCATCTTTCTGAATGGGATGCCTCGGGAGTATTTTCATTGAATTTGACATGATGTTACCCCAACAGTAGCCATGGACCACATACACAGTGTACAACAGAAGAAGCCTCATGATGGGTTCTGTGTTATCAGGATCCTAAAAGCTCAAAGGCTGACATGGAACTGGCTTGTTTTTCTCTCAGTTGGAATTGAGATCTAAAGAAATTTGAATATCGAGTGAGACTTGATGCTTTTCGGGCCCGATTATTTTTCACCAAAGGCAAAATGCTTCCATGTAAAAGATTCTCGGTGTTCTTCCCCACAACTGTCCATTACCCCGCCGCTCATCGCTGTTGGAGCTGAACAGCTTCCGTCCCTGGTGGTGTGTACACTTCAACGAGCGTATAAGCTTTAATTGATTATTTGGTCAATATGCTTAGGCTGCTGGCTCTCCGGTCAGTCAGGGGACTGCTTGAGCTTATTGATGTTTTTGAAGCCTCAGCAGCTAGCGTGTGAGCTAATGGAATCTGCTCTCAGTTCCTCTTTTGTGAGGGCTCCGAACGCCTTCCCATTCATTTCATTCTTTCTTTACTTGTCCGCGAAAACACTTTTTTGATAATCTTTGAATGAAAATGGTTGTGATCCATGTCTAACTGTGGTTAATAGCTCCAGGTTACTGCTTGAAGTTCAGTGTTTAGACATAAATCACAGCTCTAATTCCTTTAGCTGTTGTTTTCATTTAGAGATTTAAATATTTGTCCTATTTACCCAGAAGTGCCCGGTCCTGGACCTGTGCTGCGTTCTGGTTCAGATTTAAATGATCAGGTTAATCTGCGTTTCTGTCAGTCTACAGTTACACTGATACCTTCTGTGTAGCTTCTACTGGCCTGGAGTTTGATCACACTACATACGGAGTGCTGTGGTTTCAATCCCAAGCTGTTTTCACAGTTCATTAGTCCTTTGTGTTCAGTTTGTGGGTACTCTTGTTGTTCCTTTGCGGAGGATTGTTTATTGGAGCACTTAGGGTTACTTTGCATTTTGTATTTATGTTAACAAACACATAACAGACAGAGAGCGAAAAGGGGATGACAAAATGTTATGATTTCTGTAGGTTAGTGTGAATCGAAAGTGGAAGGCTTTGTCTTATTTAACCACAATTAAAATGCCCATTTTCAGTCTGGGAAAAGTGACACTTTGTAAGCAATCCAAATTTTAGGTTTATTTCTCTCTGACGTGTAGAGGTTGTGTAGTACTGTCGCACACTTTCTGCTCACTTCACAGGGCCTTGGAAAAAATGAACCATCTGGGCATTCAGCCAGAAACAGGCAGTTTTCTGTTTTTATATCTTCGCACATAGTCATTGATAAGTTCTGATCACATTGATACTAATGATTTTATTCAGCTCAGGAACATTTTTTAAAAATGGTGCTGGAAGTTGTGCAGTGTGAATTATTCTACTCTTTTAAATTCTATTCCTTCCTGAAAACTTCCCCATCTTACGATTTTCAGATTGTTTGTCAGGCTTATTGTGAAAACTAGTTATTTGATATTTATTTACTAAATACTTAAAGTTGACCAGTCTTTAAAAAGACACTGTGCAAAGCCTGGATAATTATTGATGAAACCTGGTTTCATTGAAGAGTAATGTCAGAGAAGTGGAAGCTTGAACTGTGGTGCAATCAATCAAAATAACAAACAGAAATCATTCTGATGAGCACAGAGATGCGGATCAGCCACTTAACAGAATTCTGATTTTGGGGCGGTATAAGGATATATCTTTATGTTTCCTGTTTACAACTAAGTCCTATCTTTTTCTTTTTCTTTTCTCCTTTTCTGTAGCTGAGCTGGGGGACTATAGTGAAGCCGATCACAGTCCCGGCTATCTGTCGGAATACTGCTTCATCCCCACTCCGCCACAAGACTTCCATAAAGAGGTGGCCAAACACCACCAGCAGCACAGGTACGGCTGAGCACACACACACACACACACACACACGTGGAACACCGGCCTTAGATGATGAATATGTGATATGAAGCTCCATTCGGTGAAACATTAGTTATTACCTCTGCCTGTAGTGTTAAAGCAGAGGGATTATGAGGGATTGTGACACACAGGTAACTGTGTGCTGACATTTCCAGGTGTACACATAAACAGCTTCATATGCTGCCGATTACCTGACCTTTCCTCGGCCATTGCTTCGGTTTTCTCTTTGATTGCCGGTGTTTTGTTGTTCCTCTCCCCCCATACCTCTGACACACTGCCCTTCTCTCCCACTCACAACCTCCTGTCCTCCGTCTGCCTCCGTACCCTTCTCCCTCTCAGCGGCCTGTCTCCTGCCCAGTCAGAGTTTAATTATCTGAACACAGCACGTACGCTGGAGCTCTACGGGGTGGAGCTGCACTATGCAAGGGTAAGTAAGGTTTTTATTCCACCATGGGTGTGCCCCGTCTGTGTCTACACATAGTCTCACACAAGAGCTAAAGCGAGAATGCAGCTTTTTTCTTTTCCTAATGTATTAGGGGAAAATAGTCCACTTCAATTCCCAAAATATATGTATGTGTATATATGCATATCTACACACACATACACAAACATATTGGTATGTGAGAGCCCCTTACATGTACAGAGCATTAAAATTCTATCCTAAATTCCACACTTTCGGTTAGAAAGCCTAAAAAACCAGAGTCCCAGTGGAAGCCGAAAGCTGGTTCTAACCATGTAGACTAGAGGAAGTGACCCATGACATGTTTGCATCCAGACTGTGGTTCAGATGTGGATAAACGCATAAACAACCACCTCAGACGGTGGCCGCTTCTTAATGCATCCCTTACCCATCTGGAGTTTGTCCACATCTGTATTTACCACTGTCCACATGTGGGGTGTGTGTGAACAGGGTCCCAGAGACCCCTGAGCCTTTAGTGACATTAAATGTGAGTCACTTTCTTCTCTCTTTGGCTCTGTTGAGTCTTCACCTCACACCTCTGCATTCCTCCTCCCAGGACCAGAGTAACACAGAGATACTCATCGGGGTGATGTCTGCTGGCATTGTGATTTACAAAAACAGGGTACGGATCAACTACTTCCCATGGTGAGTGACACACTGTGAATACAAGAATGTGAGATCCCACATCACTGTTTTTCTTTTCTGTTTTGTTTGGTAAGGTTGTGTTTTGCTGTTTCTCTCCCTGGTATTTCACTGAGATAAGGAGACCTAGTAATCACTATAAAAGTTCTGGGATTTGGTTTAGATGGTGTCCAAATGAGCCCGGGTATAGCTGTGTAAGATGAGGGGTGTTTTGTGGATCCTTCTTGTGGAAGTTTTACGCCCAGCGATAGTGATCGGATCAGATCTTTCACAGTTCAGTTTTAGAAAGTCGGGCCCGTGTTTTATTTTGGCAAAGCCCTTGGTTACAGTGCATATGTAATTAGGACTGTAGCAGCCATCACCAGAACAACAGATCATTTTAAAGAAGCCAGAGCACTCATTAAACTCCATTAAAGCAGGCGTTCAGCCTTATTTTCAGAGTCAGTTGGAGAAGCCGGTGATCAGAGGCTCCAGTTACACCTGCTGTTGAATCGCAGGCAGAAAGTGTGGCAGCTCTCTGGTGGAAATAGAGCGTCTGTGTGGATTGGAACACGCTGAGAAGCTCTGATAGTGATTGAAAAAAAAAAAAAGTGTTCCTTATTGATATTTTCATAGTTTGAAGTGTGGATGTCCTTGTCACAAATCCACCTCTCTGCCCGTCCATGTGCTGCCAGCTCCTCTTGAACTGCCTCCAGGAATTCCTTTTGCACAGAACTTGGCTGCATATTAATTTTGGAAGCCTCTCATATGGTGATTATTGACATCACATATTAATGTTTAAGCTTCTGTTGATCTTTTGAGGCAGATAATTGCATCCAGTTCTTTGAGTGAGGGATTCGTTTTTTACCTGGTATTCTGAGACACATTAAATCCAACTAATCTGCTCCGTAACCTTCTTTGTCCTCATTGCGTTTCTTCCTGTCCTCGTCCTGTTTTCTATCTCCAAAGTATCAATTCCTAGAAATCCGCCGTGTGCTGCTGCTGATCAGTGGGAGGCTAAATGTTAATGGCTACATAAGGAACCAGTCGAGCTGACGTGTAGGCAGCACCCTGACCAGATGCACGTAGCAGCTGCTGCGTGTGCGTGCGCAAAATGGCCTATTTTGCTAATTTGAGCTTTGGTCTTCATGGTATTGTGGTAAATAAAAGAGCTCCGTGCACCCGATGCAAAGCCGTTTTGTCCGTTGAGCTAAATTTGGAGCCCCAACAGCGGTGTCTCCAGCAGCTGTCGGGTGCCGTGTGTGCGACAGAAAGCCTGAGACGTGCTGCTGGACGCTCTCTCTCCACCCTGCCCTCACTGGTTTTCCCTCATCGCTTTAAAACAAGTCTTCATCCCTACATGCGTTAAGGCCGTCCCTCTCTTTTCTTTTCTTCCTCTCCGTCTCTTCTTCCTTTGAAGCCCTCGTCCCTCCTAGTGTCGGTTAGAAAGCGAGATAAGAAAAAGGGTAAAAGATCAGCAGAGACACATTTAGGGTTCTGCCCTTTTTCCCCCGTTTCCAGCCCGACAAATGAGCCGCACTTAGAGGGGGCATGACTCACACTCCGCCTGAGCATGTGTGTGGCGCTCCGTCCAAGTGGGTATGAGTAAGTATGTAAAATATATTTAGCAGGGAGTGATGAGTCAGAGCAGCAACAGACCTCAAGGAGGAGGGGGGGGGGGGGGTACTGTTACTGTGCTGCCGCTGCTCTCAGAAGACGTCTCTACCGCGTGTGGTTGTGTGACAATCTGCCTTAAACTGCTCTGAGTCCATCACTGTCAGACTCTTATAACCCCCCCCAGCCTCGTAGAACAGGTAGGGCTTAAATGCACAGGATGTGCAGCATGGGTCAGTTCTTCAAAGACAAATAAGGACATCTATGATCAATGTACACATTTTTAGATAATTGTAAAATTATTACAGAAAAGCATATCAACAAACAGTCTTATTTTTTTACTTGTATAGTTTAATCTGGTGCATGTTTCCATAATCTGAAGCATGTGATCCCAAAGCTATGATGGAAATCTCAACCCTGTTGACTTCCTGTTCTTCATTCTGAAGAATGAAGAATTTAGGATTCTTCTTATCACATGAATGTAGGATTCTTCTTATCACATGAATTTAAGATTCTTCTTATCACATGAATTTAGGATTCTTCTTATCACATGAATTTAGGATTCTTCTTATAATATGAATTTAGGATTCTTCTTATCACATGATTTAGGATTCTTCTTAACGTATGAATTTAGGATTCTTCTTATCACATGAATTTAGGATTCTTCTTAACGTATGAATTTAGGATTCTTCTTATCACATGAATTTAGGATTCTTCTTATCACATGCAAAGCCCTGAACGCTGCTGGTGTTGGTTATTTTGATGTGGGGATGCTGCACTGTGAGGCTCAGAGGTGTCGAACACTGACAGGATGTTAAAGTGTGAGGAAATAGTTAAGGTTGCCTTTTTACCCCTTCTTCTGTCTTCTAATCTCCCAGCTTCCTCTGTCTGACAGCTCTGTGTTTTAACCCCTGCTGCGACACACCCACAAGCCACATGTTCGGGTTCAGTAGTTGAGCCTCTGTTCCCCAGACTGACCGCTATAATATCCTCTTTTGTCTCTCTTGGTCTTAGGCTGTTACTGCCTTTGCACTCACTTAGCTAAATGATGAGGAGGTGTAGCAAAAAAGTTATACCTCAGCATTTTCAGACAGAATGTTACTACACTGCATATATCAGTATTTCCCCTTGATCTTTCCTGGTAGAATATACTCTTATTATTCCTTTAAGCAGTTGTTAAAGACATCAGAAGTTAGCATCTGCTCCATCCTGCTGTGTCTGCTCTCACACTGCATCTCCATTCAGCTTGATTCCTAACAAAGCGGTTCTCTCTTTTCCTCTTTCTGTGGTCTGGAAGCACAATGAGTCAGAAATAGTAGCTGGTATTCATACCTTTCCCACCTTTTGACACAGTCCGTGGTCATTAAATAGGAGGGAGACATATATTAAAGGGGAACAACTCAGGTTTGCTGTGCTGTTTTGGCCATACTGGGAAACTGATTTATTTGTCTAACATATTGTTGCTCTTACAAGCTACTTTTTGGGAAAAACGTGCAAAATTATTAAGTTGGCAACAGCAAAATGAGACATTGTGAGCAGGTACAGCTCAAATCAGTGAGGAAAAATGCTCACACATAAACAGCCCAGTCGGATTTTCATTTCATCGAAAAGAACAAAGGTGAAACTTAAAATGTCGCTTCAGTTTTTGTCCTAATTTGTGTCTTCATTGTTGTTCAAACTTACCTTTCAGTTTTTTCCCCCTAAAGGGAACCAATATTCTTCAGAGTGATGCAGCTGCTGATCTCAGATCAGCTGTCTGGATATTTGTTTTCTATTTTTATTCATTTACAGTGTTGGTAGTTAGTTGGTGCTCATCGACAGACTGCATGTTACAAAAGGTTTTAATGCAAGAACAAGTACAGGCCTCTAAAGATTACTGTTGTTTTCATATGTTACTGGTGGTTTTTCAACTTTTTGTGATGACTGTGATGAGGACATTTTGATGACTGGCTTTTTTCTTTTTCCTGCTTCCAGGTTGAAAATAGTGAAAATCTCCTTCAAGTGCAAACAGTTTTTCATCCAGCTGAGAAGAGACGGGGTAGGTGCACACACACACACACACACACACACACACACACACACACACACAC
>CAJRST010001113.1:17999029-18012079 GCA_907169785.1 Menidia menidia
CTGTAATCTGGGTCAGGAATGGAAGTGTTTCTCTTCAATTGATGCGGGGATCTCGTTTTGCCGCTTGTCCACTTCCTGTCCATCCCCAAATATTCTTTTGTAATTTGATTTATTAACATGAAACACTAAAGTTTACTAAATCTATAGGTAAGAAAAGAGAAAAATAAAAGGAAACTGTCTGATTTAATGGCCATGGATTTGTTCTTATTTCAGTTGTTAGGATCTGTTCATGTAAAAAAAAGAGTGCAAGAACATATTTATCAGTATCAGTCTCTCCAATGCAAATCTAACTATTCTCAGTAAGATTTACCACTGAATATTAACGGATCTGCATCTAATGCTTTTGTCCGATCTCATGATGTGTTGGGGATTTTTGTACGACTGAGCAGGGGCTGCTTAACTGAGCGTGAATCAACCTGGTCTGGCTTTTACTTCCTCACATACTCACAGCACTTCATTGCTTAGCTCCGATTTCAGACCAGCTCTTAACTCATGAACAGAAAATCAATAAAAACCTGTTTAACAGTCCAGTACAAGATGGTCCCTCAGTCTTTAAGCATGTTTCAGCAACTGTCGACTAATACGTACAACAGGCTTCCATGTCAATCTCTCTCTTACATTATTCTGTTTTTGTCTGTTTTAGTATCCATATTGATTCTGTATTAGGTTAAACCAATGGGCCATAGAAATTCAAGATTCAAGAATGAACTGTTGTATGTTAATTTCCAATAATCTGAACATGACTATTATCAAATGAGCACTATTCAGTACTAAACAGGCAGTGTCCTGGGTGTTTGATGAAGGTTTTAAGCTCATTAAAAGCTAAAAGTGAAGACTAAATGTTGAAGCTGTGCGAGTGTGCCAAAGTAAAGGATTGAATCTTCTTCTTCCTACACACAGACAGAAACTCGTGAGACGTTGCTGGGTTTTAATATGGTCAACTACCGGGCCTGTAAGAACCTGTGGAAAGCCTGCGTGGAGCACCACACCTTCTTCAGGCTGGAGCAGCCGATCCCCCCCCAGAAGAACTTCTTCACTCACTACTTCACCCTGGGCTCAAAGTTCAGATACTGGTAAGAAAAGAAGAACCCAAATGCATGGAAATAGAAGAGCAGAGAGACGCATACATAACGTGGACTTGCTTTGTGTTTGATGCAGTAATAAGTAATTACCATTTATTTATTTTTAAATACATATATTATTTGTAAATTCTTCATTTATTTATTATTTATTACTCAATCATTTGCAGTATATATTTACCTCCATTCACATTTTCACTTATTTCCACTGACAGGCAACATGTCTCTCGGTTGACATGCACTCTTTAACTTTTCCAACTTGTAATTAGAGTTGAATTTGAATGATAAGATAATTTTCATTTGATTTATTTTCTCTTCTTATTCATGGTAAGAAATGAAGTGAGTCTTTTGATGTTTTATAGAGCAGCAGTGCAACGTGAGTGAGCTGATATTTAGCTCGAAGTTGTGTGTGTAAGAAAACATCAGCAGACTCGTATGTGGATAATATTTTAACCTGTCGGTTTAGTGTGGTATTAACAGTGCTTCAAAAGAAAAAATGGTCAGTTTTCCTGACCGACCGGCACGGCGTTGCTTTGTCCTTAAGATCATGTAGGAAACTGGCTCCGCTGGCAGTTTAATGGTTAAATATGCCCGTCTGGACATTTTAATAGGGGACAAAGTCAGACCGCACAGAACTGATGGATTAGAAGAATGAGAGTATTGCAGATAAAGGAAGTAAGCTTACAAAAAACGGAGGACCAGATAGGCTTTTTAATGAAGGTACCCACCAGCTATGCGTTATTACGGACAAATGTGTAAACTTCGCTTTAATGATGTCCTCTTAAACATTAATTAGTTACTTCAAATGAAGTTTGAGGTTTTGGAATCATGTCCTGTTTTCTGTTTTCTGTCTGTAGCGGGCGGACAGAAGTGCAGTCGGTGCAGTATGGGAAGGAGAAATGCATCAAGGACAGAGTGTTTGCCAGGTATGGAAAAGCTCTCATCTTCCTTTTTCCATAAAGGGTTAAACCTATCATTTGCTTTGGCACCACCCATATTTTTTGTTCTTGCGTAGTTGACATGTACTGCCCAATTCATATTAGCCTGTAATCTAATCAAGGGCTATGAGGTAGAAAAGTTGGGAGAACTGATCCCACTGAATGGGTGAAATCATGTCCTGCTCTGAGCAGGTCTCCCAGCAAGCCATTGGCCCGGAAGTTGGTGAGTGGGACCGATTGGGAGTCAGTGAGCAGGAACAGCCTATCAGACGAGAGGCTGGAGACGCAGAGTCTGCCCACCCGCTCCCCCCCTGGCACACCCAACCAGTGAGTTCTGGGTGTTTCACTTTTTTTAACCAGTTTCTGTTGCTGGTCTCTGTCTTTGGAAACACGGCAGTACTGGCTTTATCACTGACTTTGGCCAACCGTTGTTGAATTCTTTGTAAAGTAGAGAAGTTTGTGAAACATATTTTAAAAAAAAATACAGACTTTTGTCAAGGACATTGGTACGGTTGTGCATGTTCAGGGATCAAACTGAGATTTTGTGCCTATATTTTACCGTTGTTAGATAAACCAAGGAGCAGAAAAGTCCTATCTTCTTGGACGTTTTATTCTATAGCACAACCAGGTTGTGTAAACCTTTTTATGTTTGTTTTATTTGATTTTATTTCTTGAAGGAAAATGATATAATAGCATGCCACTTGCTTTTATGCCCAGATTTTATGCTCGCCTGTATCCGCAGTTTGCAGGATACTTTAACAATTGAAATTCTGTCTGTAGTGTTCGGCTATCTCCTATTTCCAACGCTTTCCCCTGTAAGAACTGAACAATAATTAGAAACCACAACGCGGATGACAGTAAACACTTATGCTGATAAAGTCGGAGTACGATCCGCTCAGACTTTGAGGTTTGTCTTTATTGTTTTCAGCGCATTTAAAGCTGCTTTTAAACATTCTCCGTGCCCTCCCAGGAACTCCCTGTTTGTGCAGGAGGGCACGCGGCTGCGCCCGTCGTCCGTCGGCCACCTGGTCGACCACGTGATCCACGCCTCCCCCAGCCTGCCCGTGTTCTCCTCCAATCACAAGTCAGCCTCGTCCACTCAGGCCAACAGCATCAGCCTGGACTCCACACCGTGAGTCTCATCCCTGCCACACACTGGAAAAAATGCTTCTTCTTCTTCTTTATTTTTTTTACTTGAAGCTGTTTGATATCGCTCTCCTCATGCTTTTTTCTGTCTCCCATCCTTTACTTACTTGTTTTTTTCCCACTGACCGTGCTGTTTTGAGCCGTTTCTCTTTGGGGAGAGGCCTCAGCCTTTGACTTAGATCATAATTTCACTCCTTCATAAATAAAACATCTCCTGAAAACAGCCACCCTTTAATTAGGCAGCTACATTTTCCTCATTAGCGGTAGTCTCAGTCTGTCTGAGCAAACTGCTGCGTCGACTCTTTTTATTTTTATTTCTTTAAGTGTCTGTCGGTGCCTGTGGCTTCTCCCAGCAGTTCACACCCTCTCCCAGTGTCACTTAGGCAGCCTCAGTGGAAAGATGAGCCCTTTGAAAAGCAGCCTGTAAAATGTGTTTATAGAAGGGTTGCAGGGTGGTGAGCTTGTGCGATGGCTGAATCGGTCTCAGCTCTGTGTCTGTTGTATTTCCTTACAGTGCTCAGACACTGTAAAATACCAGGTGAGGTTCCTATAAGTCCCACGTTGATGTTTCAAAATCTCAAGGAGCGTAGAGGGGCAGAAAAATACGGAAAACGTCTCGGTTGGACATCAGAGCGGTTAAGCAACATCAATGGAAGCTCCACTGCCTACAAAGCGCATAGACAAACAAATGCCAAGTTTAGTGGCTCATCGCTGCGCTTCAGAGCCAGAGGATGACATAATCACATGCTCTTTCTTCGGCAAATAGCAGGCGTTATCCATGCATGGTGTTTGAGTTGCTGCTTTTGGTTTGCTCCTCACATTTCTTTGACATCATGTTCTGAGAACATTTTGGTTCGTAAAGAAGCTTCGAAATTGTCTTTTGAGTAACGTTAAAAATATCTGCTGATTTGACACTAAATAATTGCACACGTCTTCTGCTGTATTGATCCGTTGTCATGTTATTTTGCACCAGTTTATTCAGCCCATGAAAGATAGTCGGGCGTGCAGAGGAAAGCTGTATCTGATAGAGACATTCAAATCATTTGTATAAAATCAGGACAGATACAGTGTTCCAGTTTTCCTTCCTGATAGTGTTTTCCCCATCAGAGAGAAGATTCCTCCGAGGCTCTAATCCCTCCATTGCTGGACCTCTCTTGTCCCAGATGTTTCTGTTTGGCAACAGAAATACAGAAAATAGTTTTCTGGTTACAATTTGCAGGCGCAAATTGTTGCCAGAAGCATGAAATTCAAGTTTTGTTCTTTCGTTTATTTCTTGGCTTTGGTGTCCTGCAGCTGCCTCGCTATGATGTCTTCTGCAAAAGATTTAGTCCCAATCCAGATAACAGTATTAACACTATTATTTCTAAATACCAATGGCGTTGCACTAGATTTCAATATGTCTCCTTAATTGTTTCCTAGTGGTTTTGGACCCCTTGGCACAGTCGTGTGATCCGTATTTTTTACATTTCTTGTCAGTTTTTCTATGAAATTGTTGATATATTCAGCTAGTCATTCCTTCATTTCACTACAGGCTTGTTGTACGTAGTTGTAGTTTGTCCCAAAGTGTTTTTATGGAGCAAAAAGCTGTCCCTACTGGCTGCAGCTCTCCTCATCCCAGGGCCTGTTGGGTTAACGTATGCAGGTTAAAAGAAGCAGGATGGTGCTGTCTTGGTTCATGCCTGCAGTGCACCGAAAGCCCTACCTGCTTTTGACCCGTAAAAAATGTCAAGTTGTGTGTGTATTTAAGACACAAAGTGGCTCCAGTGGTGGTAGTCAAAACAAAACTAATGCTCTTTGACTGCTAACCCCTGCCAACAAGGACAGCACGTTCACACACACGTACAGAAAGAAATGGCTTTTACCCAGCGGACTGAGTGTCAATGCTGCTGAAAGCTTTAACTAACTGTGTTTTAGTGCCTGGATGATGGAATGGGTCATTTTCCATCCTCTTACAGCCCCTTTATTGAGGTTAATGCATTGTGACTAACAGTCAAAACGCATTAACTAAAAACTTTTTTTTTCTCATCATATTCCTTACCTGGTTTTTCTACATTTCTGTCCACTTAACAAATCCTTACAGACTTGTTTGTGACTTCCTGTATCTTATTTTAGAAAATGAAAAATATTTTCTTTTAATGCTCATCACTTTTGGGCTGCTTCCTTACGTTTGAATTCAGATTTCAGTCCCCCTCTCTTTCCATTTGTATTCCACAGGTCTCCTGATGGGGTCGATGGCCAGCCTCCAGCTCTGCCCCCCAAGCAGCTGAGCAGGAAGACCCTGAGCCAGATCATCCAGGCCCACTCCCAGCAAAGCCTCCTGGACAACCACCTCAATGAGATGTACGACGTTCCCGTCAACGCTGACAAAACCACCGTGAGTCTGCCTACACACAACGCCACCACACAGTACTACACAAAGCCAGAGCATATATGTATCTAATATGTCCATGCTTATGGTACATTTTCTTGAAACTAAAACTAAAGGGTTGAGGTTCTTCAGTCAGTTATCAGTGTATGCAAAAAATGTCAACAAAGGAGAAAACACTGTTAACTAGCAACTTATATCTTTGTCATTTTTTATTTTCAATTTTGGCTTCCAAATGTTTTTTAAGGGACTTTTTTCTTTTACCTGACCATTTTCAGAGATTCATTTAGTCTGTTCAGTGTATAAACATTTACCTGGGAATAGGTAAACCATTTAGAAATCCACATAAATGAAAGGATGAGCCTGTATTGTGTCACTCTTTCAGCTTGACTGACAGAAAATGGGATTTACGCAGCAACAAGCTGATTCACAAAGAACTATTAGCTGAAAACTTTGAGGAAAGTGGCCAAGGAGAGGGAAAAAAGGGGAAGTATTGGACTTAAAACACCTGTTTGTCCCCTCCGCCCGTCTCAGTACCACGGGGAGCAGAGCATTCAGCCCCTCTGCTCCCCGTCTCTGGAATTCATTACCATCCCAACTCAGAAACATCCACTCACTCCCCCTTTTCAAATCACAACTCAAAACACATCTGTTTGAGACTGCCTTTTCTACATGAGGCAAATGGATATTGCCATCGCCTCTGTCTATTTTTGTGGTTTTATTGATTTTTATGGTTGTTTCTTTTATGCATTTTTAATGTATCTGTGTACAGTGTCCTTGAGTGCAGAGAAAGGCGCCTTTAAATGAAATATATAACATTATTGTTATTATTATTAAAAGCTACAGCAGATGAAGAGGATCTGAAAGTTGTTTGTATATTTAATGTGAGGCATTTACAGTTATGAAACAGCACTGTGAGTGGACCTGCAATGGCTTGAGTAAGCTTTTTTGCCCCCTAGTGGCCATGAATGAACCATTGATGCTTTCAGATGATCTCCAGCTATCTGTACTCGATGTTCACCAGCCAGTGTATCACTCCAGAGAGCTAGAATCAGAATCAGCAGAGCACTACAGAGAGGCCAGGAGGAACACGGAAGGATGTAAATCTGATTGGTCCTTGTTCACCTGCCCTCTTTCAGCTGAACGGAGTTGTCCCGCACGATAACCTGGTCCTGATCAAGATGAGACCCGACGAACACGGACGATTTGGCTTCAATGTGAAGGTGAGGACGGAATCCACCTGCGCTGTGTGCTTAAGATTGTGATGTGCTAATATTGGATCCATCTATCGCTCTGTCTCCAGGGGGGAGCTGATCAGAAGATGCCCATCATTGTGTCTAGAGTGGCTCCTGGAACTTCAGTAAGTATCAGCTTAACTCCAGTATTTACGCTTAGTTTGACTACAGACACTAAACTAAAAAGCTGGTGCTCTGACCCTTGTCTCTCCCCTCAGGCCGACCTGTGTGTGCCCCGCCTTAATGAGGGGGATCAGGTGGTCCTGATCAACGGGCGGGACATATCTGACCACACACACGACCAGGTGGTCATGTTCATCAAGGCCAGCTGCGAGAGCCACTCAGGGGAGCTCATCCTGCTGGTCAGGCCAAACGGTGAGTAGTGACATTTTACAGATCACCCCTCTCCGGGCCAAAGCACCCGCCGGCTGGATCCAGGCTTGACAAATAGCAGGTGTCTTCAAATCCAGAATATACGACGTGATGTTTTAGGTCATGTTATCAGCAGCATCCTGTATTGAGTTGGTTTAGTGGGCTGCATTGTGTTTTTTTTCTAGTAGTTACTGAGCAGTGCAGCCTGATGGGAGGATTTTGTAAGCAGTGTGACAGCAGAGTGAGATGAATAACAAAACTTTAGCTATGTTGTGGCTAAAGTTTAACTTCTGTTTCTAAACCGCTCAGTTTTTCCAGCCACAAATTCCATTTGTGAAGGTTTGATTCGAGTATTTTTCAGCTTTACACAGGGGGAAACTCTGAAAGAACAGAAAACATTGACATTCTTGGTGTTTTTAACTGAGTATAAGAGATATTTACGCACACATCTCTTACACCAAAGTAAATATCATCAATGTAATAAATGTTCCTCTGTTCTCATCTCTGGGATTTTTCTGGTGAAATATATGCTGTATATACTCTGTGAGTAATCACACGGCGTCTGTTCCTGTCCCGTTCAGCCATCTATGACGTGGTGGAGGAGAAGGTGGACTCTGAACCAGATTTTCAGTACATCCCAGAGAAGTCTCCGCAGGACCCGGCTCAGCTGGACCAGCATGCTCTGAGGGACTCCATGGTCACGCTGAAGGAAGGCCTGGGCAGCGGAGCCATACTGGCACAGTTTGATGTAAGGAGAAAAATAGGAGCACAGGCCCTAAGCTGATGAGGCGGAGTTGGAGACAAAGACGTAGAATAGCAAATGTGTTCATTTTCATTCTCTGCTCCAGCAGTCCTCTCCTAACCTCATCATCTCACTACTTCCTCTTTGTGTTTAAACCAAAGCCCTCATTGGCTTCAGGTCTAAATTAACTTCAATTAAATGAATGCAAACTTCTGCACAAAAAATGCTGACACACAACAAAGTGGGAGAAAGCCAGCTTTGGGTTTGATAATTCATCATTTTCTCCTTTTGCCGTCCTCAGCAACTGTACAGGAAGAGGCCAGGGATGACCATGCTGTGTGCCAAATTACCTCAGAATGTTTCCAAAAACCGCTACAGAGACATCTCCCCCTGTACGTGAGCAGGCATGACTGTCATTGGCGTTCCAATAATTGCTTGAATTGACTTTTATGTCCTTTCACATGCTCCCTCTTTCCATAAAACTCCTGTTCTTTCCAAGTATAAAATGATTTCTTGTCCCTGATAGATGATGCCACACGGGTCATTCTAAAAAGCACAGACGACTACATCAACGCAAACTATATCAATGTGAGTCGCTTCTTGTTTTCTTATTATTCATAATGACCTTTCCTTTTAGTTTCCCTTAAGTATAGTACTATCAGTGTGTCAGAGGTTCCTTAATCTCACCCTCAAAACAGCAAATGGGAAAGCTTTACTGAGGCTTTTATATACGAATGCACACTTTTCAATGTTATTTTTCAGTGTTTGGTATTTGAACATAGACAATGTAGTGAAATATTTAGTCTCTGTAGAGTTCGTAATGACCTCACTAAAGATGAAAACACTATTACATGAGGTACATTTGTGTTTCGAAGAAAACAAACCCAGTTTTCAAACAGGGTTTCTTTTAAAAAAGTCCATTGCTCTTGAGCAATTTTTCTGCAACTCAGTTAATGGTTAAAAGCCCTCATGTGTGACTGTTTTGATATATCTTATAAACATTCACCTTACTCCTCCCTTGTACTGAGAATTGAAAACTTGTGCATGCTTTTCTCGCTGTTCCCCTCCATGCAGATGGAGATTCCAGCCTCCAGTCTGATAAACCGCTACATAGCGTGCCAGGGCCCCCTGCCCAACACCTGCCCCGACTTCTGGCAGATGACCTGGGAGCAGGGCTCCTCCATGGTGGTCATGCTGACCACGCAGGTGGAGAGAGGCCGGGTACGTAAAGGCACTCCTGTCAAGAACAAGGGCGGAAACCAAGTCCCAAATTCTTCTAAAAAGCCCAGCAATGGGGACACCAATACTTTAAACGGCTGCTTGGTTATTTAGAGAGGGCATCACAGTCAATGGAAGATTTTTTACTCATAGAAGGAGCTAAGTGTTGACAGCTGGAGACCAACATTACTTAACAAAGACTCCAGAGTCTTTGCCAGGCAGCAGACATTAATACCGTGTGTTGCAAAGTTTCTAATCATTGTTTCTACACTAGAATTTCAAAGTGTGTGTGTGTGTGTGTGTGTGTGGGTGTATTGTGCATGTGCTGAGAACAGATGGCTGACTTAGGAGTACCAGACCCTGACCCGTGGGGTTTGAGTAACAGTTTGGACCTGTTAAACGTTCAGCTATGAGCCGAGTCCCTGGTTTGTGTTTAAAGGTGAAGTGTCACCAGTACTGGCCCAACCCGGACAGCAGCGCCGCCTACGGAGACTTCACCGTCACGTGCCACAACGAGGAGGGCAAGTCTGCCTTCCTCGTCCGGGAGATGACTCTCAGGCACGCTCAGGTAAGCACGCGCGCACACACACACACACACAGACACAGAGCGGAGGGAGAGCCTGTCTGAGCGCTGGGGGAGGGCCGCGTCCAATCAGAAACGGGGACTAGTGTCTGAGGAGCGAGGAGCTGCCGAGGACCCCGAGGAGGTGTGTTGCCGTGGTGACCGGTGTGGGCTGTTCTTTTTCTGGCTCCCGCTGCTGCGTGCTCGCCACATATTGGGATTCGGTTGCCACGACGACGCAACCACCCAAGTCAGACACTTTACTGAAAGGAAGAGAGAGAGAGCCTCCGAATCGGGGGATCAGAGAGTGGGATGTTGAGTTTACAAAGGAAAGCTGAAGGAATTGTCATGGTGGGGACAGTTTACAACGCGATGCTCTCCTTTCAGTCTGTGGCTCTCAATTACAAAATCGATGTCACTCCTCAGGCTGATCGTTTTCATGGTCATCATCATGTGTTTGTATACCCGATCACTTGCCTGAGTCTCGTAGCCTCTCCTTTAAAAAGCATGGATATATCGAGAGGCGCTTAGCACGCTCCTCTGCCTGTGATTGTTGCTATGGAGAAGGATGTGTTGCCATGGCGATCAAGCAGGACAGCAATAAAGAGAGCTACGAGGGTCTGAGTTACACAAGAAACGCTGGTCAGAGCGGCCGAATGGGCGTTTAGTGGCCAATTGTGGACTCGAGTTTTACAGAGTGAAAGCAACTGTGATGTGTTCCAGCAGAAAAAGTAAAACCAGAGATGATTATTTAAATTTACAGTCAGACAAAAGGCTTCTGTGTGTTGAATGAGCTCAATGTGTGCCCGGACGTCTTCAATATGAAGAGTAAAATTACCTGCATTGGTTTTGCATTCCATGTAAATGTTGGTATTCACTGACATTTGAGAAGTTTTTAGGAATCCTTCTGAAAATGTATGCAGTCATTTGACCTTCTTCTTTCAGAGCGAGCAGCAGAGAGAGCTCACTCAGATTCAGTACCTGGCGTGGCCAGATCATGGCGTTCCGGACGACTCCACGGATTTCCTGGACTTTGTAGCCCTGGTACGAAGCAAACGGGCCCGGCAGGACCAGCCGATGGTGGTACACTGCAGGTACGACCGGCCGTGGATCACCACTCCCTCCACCATCAGTGACCGGAACAGCCATTTATACATATCCTACGTTTTAGTTTCTGATGCACTTAGATTGACTGAGCATTGTTTCTCTCCATCTAGTGCCGGCATCGGTCGGACAGGGGTTCTGATCACCATGGAAACCGCATTATGTCTAATGGAGTGCGGTCAGCCGGTCCATCCTCTGGATATTGTCAGAACCATGAGAGATCAGAGGGCCATGATGATACAAACACCTGTAAGTGGATGCGTTCTGTCTGAGGGTCCGTCTGAGCCTTTTAGCCTCTGAGATCCTGCTCTTCTTTCCCGTTTCAGAGCCAGTACCGCTTCGTGTGCGAGGCGATCCTTAAAGTTTACGAGGAGGGTCTGGTCAAACCACTCAAAATGGCCGTCTACCAGCAGCGGGAGAAACCCGGCGAGGAGAAAGGCGAGGAGGGAGAGGAGGCGGGCGAGGACGGGGAGCTGCTGGGGGGGGGCCTGGACGAGGAGGAGGACGACGACGAGGAGGTGGAGGTGTTGGATATTGGAGAAGTGACAGAGGAGGAGGAGGAGGAGGAGGTGGAGGAGGAGCCCAGCGTTGCAAGTGCCATCAGCGCCACGAGCGAGACCAGCGCCAACCCTGAGCCCAACCCCGATCCTAACCCTGAGCCCAACCCCGAACCCAACCCCGAGCCTAACCCCGGGCCTAACCCCGAGCCCAACCCGGATCTGTCCAACCCGGACCCGTCTAACCCCTGTTGTCTGACCTGAGGCCGGCCAGGCCGCGGGAGAGAACAAAAGCACTGTTGCACTTTATGCTGACAAAATTTTGGAGAAAAGGACAAACCAAACGTGAAAAATTCTGAACACGATTGAATCAAAGCTAGAAAAAAAAAACAACAACCGTAAATCCAGCCGAACAGGTACCGTTAGAGGGTCAAATGTGATCAGGGTAAAGAACAATGACAGAAATGAAACGTGGAAAAGTACAAATGAAGAAAATGTGGATGGGGAATTGTGGTAGTGCCATAAAAACAAAGGGGAGGGGTTCCCCCCGTGGATTAATGCCCCCCCACCCCTCATGTTTTCCTCTGTTTTTTTTTTTTCTACCCAAAGCGTCGCCCTTTCTCCCTCTGAGCGAGTCTGCCAGACGGACCTTCCTTTTTCTAGTCTCCTTTTAGCTGATGAAGAGATATAGCTAATCTTTTGATCCTCAGAAAAAAAGTATTTATTGTGTTTTTAGTTTGTGTCCAGCCCTGTCCACTGAACAAAAAAAAAGCTGTATGTTTTGTTTTGTACGAGTCTAGAGCTTCATGCTGTCCTGATTGCATTTTAGGTAGTGAAGTAGCGTGACTCCTCCCACTCTAACTACTTGATTTCTTTTAGCTTTTTGAGAGGAACAAACAGTGGTTTAATTTATTGTACTTGGTTCGATCTTTCTGGGCTTTCTGGTCTGCGTCGCTGAGAGCCGGACGGACAGCCGGACAGCCAAAAGCACTTTGCTTCTTACCCGTTGTCCATTGCCGTGGCAACCCCGGACGCCGCGTCCTGCTCCGTGTCGTTTGTTTGAGCTCACAGACACACAAGTGGTCGTCATTTGGTGTGGTGATCAGCATCATTCCTCTTTTTTGGCGATTAGTCAGTTATTTGGCAAAGGTTTTCACACAGATAAAAACTCCGGCTCATGTCTGATCTGAAGTGGCTGAGATCAGTTTGTTTCTTCCTCCAAACAGTGTTGGTGTGTCAGATATCTCCTGCTGAGCCAGAAACGGGCAGCAAAGCCCCGTTTGGGAGCGAGGTGGTCCCGCTCTGCTCAGGACGGTCCATTTTACACAATCTTAATATCTCACGCTTTCCAGACATCCAGGCCATTACTTTCAAAAGTTCAAAAGTGGTTGAAAGCTGCTAGTTTTATGCAATCAGTATTTGTTTTTCCTCCTGTTTTTGTCAACTGGTCTGAACCCCGAGACAGCTCCATTCAGGGGGTCACGGCCTTTGCGGATGGCAGCCTCAGATTAGCGATTCCTTCTTCTGTGGCTTTTCGGGAATAAAACTGGCCTCTGTCTATGTGGCAGCGCAGCAGGGGGTCAAACCATCCATGACTGATAACGGAATCAAAGTGTCCGCCGGAGAATAGTCGACTGATCACAGCGTGTGCAAGCAAAATTTTTTATTATTTTTTTTTCTTGTCTTTCCAAGTGGAATTTCATTGTTTTAAGACATGTTGCGTTTAAGTCAAGATGTGTTATGAGTGATGGAAAACGCCTCTCAAAAGTCACTCGGCTTGCTTGAGTTTTTT
>CAJRST010001113.1:18012179-18023756 GCA_907169785.1 Menidia menidia
TGTGTGTGTGTGTGTGTGTGTGTGTGTGTGTGTGTGTGTGTGGAAACGAGGGTGTGACGTGACTCTTATTTGTCTCCCTGTACCTCTCCTCCCCTGCCGTTTCCGACATTAACTTTGTTTGCCGTCAGGCCTACAGCCTGCTTATTTTTCTGTGAACTGGAATGAAAGGTTGTATCATTAAGCCACAAAGACAGAATCTCATCTCACCTACTCTTTTTTTTTTTTATGCGAAAAGAACATCCTGTTTTGATGAGTCATGCTGGATCATTTACTGTAGTCATACCTTATTACCTTATTTTTTTATACAGTTGAGTCGTTATTCAACACGTGCAGAGGTGGGATGACAAAAAGCATGCTAACTGCCTTCTTTATCACCCGTTTTTTCCCCAAACTAATCTCTCCCGTATTGCCAGTCCAACACTGTCAGTCATTTCTGCAAAGCCCACACAGCATCGAGATTCCATTCTCCTCATTGTTGTCACCACCCGAATGCCTCTTTTTTTGGATCCCTCCACATGGATCTCACACTCTCTGCATGGCCTCGAGGCAAACGACACATCTAAGCAGAATATCATGGGTACAGAGGTACAGCTCGTTTTCTACAGGACAAATCAGAGCTAGCCAGCCTGTGAGTGGCTGACTAATCCAGATGTGGGAAGAGTTTCTTTTTGCTTATGAACAGTTGTGACAGGTTCCACGTGGAGGCAGCGTCTATGATCATACAACGGAGAGAACAAAAAGAAAAATCAGCCTCTATTTTTGGTATCCGAATATATTCAAATCAAAATGAATTGCAGCAGAACATCTAAAGTGGCAACATGCTTGAATTCGGAAAAGCTTGAGGATGTGAAAAGCTTCTGCTTGTTCTGCTGGCCTCCTCTCAGTGTTCTGTTGTCCGCACAAAGCTGGTACTGTCTTCTTCATTTAGGGTACTGATGAAAAGTCATTTGGGAGCAGACGCAGGGAAGGTGGAAGTTAGTTGTTTTTTTTTAATGGATAAGATAATATCAGTACTAATCGGGTAGGAAAGGGACAGCACTCTGTAGTGGGCTGAGTGACACGTAGTGCAACTGGATTAAGCGGAAAAAAGAAGCTGATTTAGAGACATAAACCATTGTTACGACGAGTCGTTCCTTTTTTTATTTATCAGTTTATTTTGTTTGAAACTAAGACACCCGTACGGAACAAGGGAAGAACTCCTAACTACACAGTGCCACTTGTTCATTTTGTGTAAATATATTAGACTATGTAAATACAATGTTGTATAAAAAAATCTTTAAAATAAAAGGGAAAATCATTTGTGAGCAGAACGATTTTGTTTCCACTTTGATTTGTTCTTACAATATCACAGAAAAACTGTATATTTTAAGAGTGCTCTTTCAAAACTGTATACAATGAACAACAACATTTTACTATATATGATCCTTCCTGTGTCATGAAAAAGGAAACCCTTTGTCCTCCATGGCTCATTTCTTTCTGGTATCATGGTCTTGCAGTGCTTTGGACATGTCTATAAGCTTGATTCTGATCAATTAAAGCTTGTCTGTCAAAGCATGGAAATGTGGCTTCAGATCCCCTTGCTTTTCCACACTGTAAAAGTGAGGTTTGGCAACGTTAGTCGGCAGATTAGAAAGGGGGCATGACTGGTGAAGACCTCTGGTAGGAAGCCTTATTTATTAAATTTATGTCTAACGACAGAGAAAATCCAACAACATCCCTACATCTTAATTAAAAACAACCATTTACTGAACGTTTTGTAATGGTAACCATGTCCTGTGGATAGATACAGCTACACTATTATTATTTAGGATCATAACGGTTCAACACAGCTTGGGGAACAATTGTACTTTCAATTTACCAGCAGGGGGTACTGTTGTCAAAAACAATGGGGCACATTGTGGGACCATGGATCAAAGAATAAATATATATTTTTTACACTAGAATATTTAAAGCTATTCAGAAGTCAATGTGTCATTTATTAGACTTAAAATTTTAAACATCTGAGATTTTTTTTTAAATAGCAGCTTTGCAGCCTTTGGTTAGGTCATGTAACAGATAAAGATAGTTACTCAGATATGGGACAGAAAATATTAAATATAAATAAAGTGTTGCTGACGAGTTTGGAAGGAAATACTGAAAAGCGGCGAAGAAGAAGAAGAAGAAGAAAACGAAGAAGAAGAGTCGGTCGCTTTAAAAATGCTAATGACGTTTTTGTTAGGGATTTGTTCTGACGTCACATCCTGAGGCGAGCTTAACTCCTACTTTTTGTTGGGACCTGCGAGAGAAAATTTATCCTGCGGAGGTGGTACGGTGGAATAAAAAAAAAGATAAACAACACAAAACCAAGGCCACGGTGTCCGGAAATGTCCGCGGTCTCCCTTTGGCGGTCTGAAATGCAACCGGTCGTGCTTTCGCCGTGAACTCCTGAAAGGATTTTTTTTATTTTTCCCGTAAGTATTCCATCATTCAGACGTCCTCCGTCCAACAAGTGGTTGCGGAGCGAGTTTGTATCGACTTAGGCTATGAAAGTTATAAGGCTTCGTTTGTTTTTTTGCTAGCACGGTTGCACTTTGACCTTTTTAATAAGGTATTTTTTCCCGTAGTTGCCCGGTAACAAGTGCCCACTTTGCGCTGCTGCACTTTAGGCCCCGACGGTACCGGGGATGCTAAAGGGTTAAATAGTCCCGCTTGTCATTTCATAGGAAAATTAGCTTCAGAGATTAAAAAAAAACATTTTGAGACCATTTTTGAGAATTTGAGTGGGGCATTTAATCTCCACAAAGGTACAGCCTATTGTTTCCTTTCTAACCTGGAAGCCCGGCTAGCAAACGGGCACATATATCTTGAAGTGGAGTAGACTGTAAGCTAACGTCTGCAGATTTATTTGCCCACCAAGGTAATTCTTAGCCTCCTGTATTGCAAAAGCAGTTTTTTCTCTTAGGGACGTAAGAAAGAAATGCTTCTTTTAAAAATAGCTCAATTCGGTACAGGCTAAGTTGATATAAATGACTAAATTAAAGACAGTGGTGTGTTATCTGGATGCCCACTGAGGTAACTTGCAATGTAATATCAGATATAGATGTACTTGTTTCCTGCTGAATACTTAGTTAAGCACTATTTAACTTATTTTCTCAGCTGTTGAGTAAGCTGCCAGTACCCAGCCCACCCAGGGAGTCAATATAAAACAAGGACCTGAGACCTGAAAGTCCTCACCTGTGAGCCTTACAGGTCTGGCCTGGGAGATCTGAATCCTGGACACACCGACTCACCCCCCTGTTTTCTAAAGCAAGAAATTCTTTAGTAAGTTTTCTAAGGCAGTGAGAACAGAGGGTGAGAACCTCAGGTTCTGGTGTCCTGCTGGGGCCCAGAGTCAGAAGCTTAATTTCAGCTCCATGCTCATAAAATCTGGATCGGTCTTCCTGAAGACGAGAGACAGGCCCCAAATCCAGGCTGAAAACGCTTCTGTTCAACTGTGCATGTGGAAATTGAATGCATTTTATCAGCACCCTTCACTTTTTTTCTATCTAATTTTTATTCTTGTTTTTCTGCTTTTAAATTCTTTGTGAAGCACTTTGAATTGTCTTGTACACGAAATGTGCTATACAAATAAACTTGCCTTGAAAGGTGAGACACGGGTATATCAGTGTTCAGAGCAAATGTATTTGCACGAGTTACAAAGGTCCCGGTTTACGGAGCCCAAAGCTGCTTCGGTCAGTCAGAAACTAAAAATCACTGCTTACTTGGATCCGTCCCAAAACGAGACAATGCAGAAAATACTTAATCTATATACGTGCACAGGTTTCTGCAGAGGGAGTAACACTTCGATCCTAACGTCCTGTGTGTTTTTCATCCGTTTCTAGGTGTGGTCCTGTTGCCCTGCAGCCCTCCCATCATGCTGAGTTTCCTGCGCCGGACGTTGGGGAGACGCTCCATCCGGAAGCATGCGGACAAAGCCCGTCTGCGAGAGGCGCAGCGCGCCACCACCCACATCCCGGCTGCCGGGGACGCCGCGTCCATCATCACCTGCCGCGTGTCCCTGCTGGACGGGACAGATGTCAGTGTGGACCTGCCGGTAAGGACCGCTGCTCTCACAGACCTCCAGTAATGGCTAACTGAGGAAGACGGGCGCCAAGAACCCATCGTCCACTCATGAGCCGAAGCAGACATCATTTAAACTGCTGTGTAATGGATGCTTTCTTCCCTTTGCTTAGCTCTTGAATGGGTGTGTTGTTTCTCTTTTAAGAAGTCGGTTAATGCTACTTTTACTGGTAAAGCTAAGTAGACAGGACCTCTTTTTATTTATTTATGTCTTTTTTTCCATCGTCTGAAAAGTGAAAGCCTTGAACTGGTGGTCTGTGTGTGCCTGTGTCAGTAGAGCAGCCCCGTTAAGCCTCTGAAGAGTGTGTGTTTGTGGGATCACCTGTAAGTCCATTATCCTCTCTGGAGGACAGTCACATGGCCGTGTCACATGACCTGTTGGAGTCCTCACCAAACAGTCTTGGAGGAGATCTGCCTTTCTCCTCTCATTCAAACATCCTAACTTTCCCGTCCTCTCCCGCTCTCATCTTTCATGCCCCTTTCTGTATAAACAATTTTGTTTTTCAAGGAATAAGGTAATAGATTTTCTGTTGGAAAGGATCACATGAATGTATGTGAATAGAAACTATTAGGAGAAGTTAAATAAAAAGTATCATCTTGTCTTACAGGTGTGACAATTTATTTTGTCCACTGAACATTTTAGATGCCAGCTTTCCATTAAAGGGAATTTGGTTGCTGCCTTCTCTTTTAGATTAGCATAATGATAGTAGTAGATTGTATAATTTCTCAGTGGCAGAGAAAAAATCTTGTTCTTCTGTCTCATTATTGTTGGGCATACAGCTGTCCAGCTCAGGATTCCTGAGTGACCTCAGCTGGAATGCATTTTATTCAGCATATCTCACAAGTGATGTCACACATCTTTGAACTTTCTGTCTAATCTTTAACGTTCAAGGAATTTTCTGAATGCATTCACATCAAAGAGCTGCCTGATTAAAGCTGGTGGTAGCTGACAGTGTGAATTACCCGTATGGACGTGTTAAATAATGTTCACTATACTCCCACAAGTAGAAAATGAATGAACTGGAAAAGAGAAGGATTTCAAATGGAAAATTTCAGGTGACACACATGTGACAGGTTTGCTTTCTTTCTATTTTTTTTTAAAGTGAAAAGTAGATCATTTATCAAAATGAAATGATCAGATTCTAAAGCTTTGCGTATGTGTGTGATGTTAACGCTATTGGCCCTTTCCCTGAGAGGCTTGTCTGGAGGCTTTAACAGAAATGTGGGAAGTCACTTTCTGATGCATCAAGACTTAACAGGGAGTCTGAAACTTTGTTTATCTCTGAGAAGACGTTATAGAGTGGTTCCTTTCCTTACATCTTTCGGAGAAAGTCTTTGAAGTTCTCTGTCTAAGTTAAGTTCTCTTCCTCAAACTTAATTACTTTTTAACAGAAGTTTATCCTCTCTGTGTTGTCAGCGTTTAATGCTTTAAAATAAATACTGTGGCTCACTGAAACAATGAGAATTAGGCAAGTATTCAGTCAACTCGTCATTGGTAGTCCAACAAATAAATGGGAGACATTACAAAATGTAGAAAGAAGCCAAGATTTGTGTTCCAAAGACTTATTTTTCCCTTTGTGTTTTCATCTGATTGGCAAACTGCGCTCAGATCGTTTTGATAATTGTCTTGGTTTGGATTCATTAGTTTGAATAGTCACTAAGTTTCCATCAGCTTTTGTCCTGTTTTTTTAAGCAGACTGCAAAAATGAAATGGACTAATATGGAATAAAAAGGCATGTCACTGCCTCCCCTGGTTGTTTTCTTATGTTACATCATGTTGGACAGGAAGAGGAAAATGAAAGTTTCTGCTGGTGAAGCCTCCCTTTTTACAACAGTGTGTTTTTGTTGTTTTGTTTTTGTGCTGAACTTCTGATCAAGTCCATAAATCTCGGTCATTTCTTGAGGAACCCCTGAGCCGTAAACATATCTTCTACACTCCCGTCTTTCACACAGTAAACAATCGAACTGCAGGGAACTGCAGAACCCATAATTCTGTGTTTTTGTACCGGTGTCACACACCGTCCTGACCGCAGCTCCATCACTGACCTGTCAGTGTTAGGCTCATTTCACCTGAGCGGGGGGATTTTTTTATGTTTGTCGTGTTAGATGGGAGCCGTGTCTACTGTGGGGGTCACAACAGAATTTCAAACATAATACTGAAGGAAATGGTGGAACCCTAATACTGATTTCATACCATGGAGGGAAAAGGACAGATGAGGCAAAAGCTGTTTTTTAGTGACAGACAAAAAGACCCCTGAGGTATCATTTGAGTGAAAGGTGTGCAAAAATGTTTTTGGGTGGTTGGTCTTATAACGGATGCACTTATTTCCTCCAGCTCTCTTTTTGTCCACGTACATAATTTGCAGGCCTGGTCCCTCACGCCTCTGCTTAACTCGTCAGCGTAACTCAAGCTGGCAGAAACCGGGGGAGCCCTGCTTATTATTGTTCTTCCACTGAAGATGCTGAAGCGGGTATAAATAAACCCTCTCAATGGGACTAATTCAGATGTTTCGCTGCTTTTTCTTTTGTGCATTCGTTGCATGTAAAGCCACCCAAAAGTTGTTGCCCCGGGAGACTGCTGTTCGGGAGCATCCATGTGCATCCACACTTAGCTCCACCCGACATTAAGACTGACATTCCTTCATTTAGCTGGGTTTAGCTCCATGTCCTTTATCCACCCCCCTCCCCGCTGGTACACATATGGATACCTCACCTGTCAGCCCCACTTACGTTTTCGGACTTTCTGTGGCAAAAATGTTTCCCTTCCTCTTCCACACGTGTTTTTGGCCTTTCCGCTTGAACTGACCACAGTAGGGACGCATCCATCTGCCGTTTCTTAGATCAACAGTAAATACCTGTCGGTGTCTCAGAGACAGAGTTGTGTACTTACAGGCAGACAGAGCGCAAACAAGCAGACAATACAGAAAGCTTTATAACCACACACACACACACATACACACAATAAGGCCTTTGTGCTCTCTCTCCATGGGTACTGTAGGGGGGCGGTATGCCTTGTTGGTTATGCCAGCTAGCATGGGGCCTGCCCCGACCCCCCCCTCCCCAGAGCTGGCCAGGAGGTCTGTGTGTGCATTGTGAGAATTAGTATCTGTGTAAGACATGAGTCCACATTGTCCGGCCACAGTTTGGCACCTTCGGCCAGCTCTGCGTCCGTGCTCGTCTGTGGTGAAACGCAACATGTGTGTGTCGCAGAGGTCATCTAAATGGAACTGTCGGCCTCACAACGGTGTGTGTCTGTGTGAGAGAGCATGTGAGAAAGAGGTTTCCCAGAGTCCCGAGCAGAGTGCAGCGACTGGTACGGCCTCGTCAGGGGATCCCTGACTTCCATTCTGAAAGAGTGAGGCGGAGAAGTTCTTTCAGCCCAAATTAAAAAAGGAAAAAAAAAATTAGGACAATATTTTACAGAAGTACAACATTTTTTTTTTGCTTTTAAGGTATTTGCAGTTGCTTTTGATATTTGTAACAGCAGGTTTTTGTCTTTCAAAACTCGACTTTGCCTTCATTTCACTTGTTTTGATGCTGCTGTTTTTCTTCTCCCTTGTCTTTTTCATCACCTTTTTTTATTTTATTTTTGTTTCCCTCATCAGAAAAAAGCCAAAGGTGAGGAGCTGTTTGAGCAGATCATGTACCACCTAGACGTGGTGGAGAAGGACTACTTCGGCCTGCGTTTCATGGACTCGGCACAAGTTCCCGTAAGAGCTCCGGCAGACATGACACTGCTGACTCCTGTCAGTAAAACCCTATCCACAACCAGAACCGCTCATTTCCCAATCAAAACCAACAGTTCTAGTAATGGATTAACACATGTTAAGTATTTACTGCTGAGTTGGACTAGAGTTTCAGACATTTCATGGTCCCCTAATCCTGCGCCCATTTGCGGGAAGGCTTTCCTCTGGTACTTTCCCTTTTGGTGAAAAGGCTAAAAGGATTGGTTCAGGGAGGTTTGTCAGCACATGGTGTCATTCTGTTCTCAGACGCTAACCGTTTTAGGTCACTGGTCTGCCAGTGACCCGGGCTTACACGGGGATGGCCACTGAAGGACGGGTGGAGGCTGGTGGACGGAGGGATGAAATGCAGGAGAAGGGTGGAGCTCATATTGGAGCTAAGAGGAGAAAAGGAAGGAATGGGAGAGGGAGGGCTGTAATGAGGAATGTGTGGGAGAGGAGATGAGAAAGTGCAGGGAGCTCCTCTTATCTCCCTCCGTCTGTCTCTGCCTGTGCTTACACATGGACTCACACAAGCATGCGCCCTCTCCTCCATGCTGTTGGAGCCTCAACCAGCTTTTGCACACATTTAACCCTATAATGCTTCATGTACCATATTTTAAATATACGGTTTCTGAAATCTTTTGGATCTGAAACCTTTTACTTCATTTAATGATTAAGATGTTTCCTCAAAACCCTGTTATGCACAGATAAACCTGATAGCAGCAGGCAGAAGACCACAGCACAACAATTTTGATTTATCTCACAGTTTAAAGGGCCAAATAAAGAGTTACAAATACAAAAATACAATTTTCTCTATTTTTTCTTGGATCATACGCGGGTTGAGTATTTTTAGGTGCAGAATGAAGTTTTTTGTTTAATAAATGCTTAGCTTTTATAGATCCCCTCCAATGTGCAGTGGCAATTTTGCCACAAACCAACTCCAGCCAGTATCATCTTATTTTCAAAAGGTACCAAGTTAAATTAAAGGTGAAAATTTGCTTTATTATCTTTAAGGAAACAATTTCCTTCCAAGTTTTAGGATGTAAATCCACGTGCTAGTCACCTTACACCCCACAAGTAGGAATCAAAGCTTTAAACTTACTTCAGGATGATTGTAATATCTGAGATCACAGGGGAGTTCCCTAAGAGCTCAAATCTGTCAATGTGCATGTTGAATATACACAGGTCAGATGTTACAACAAGCTGTTGGATGAAATTCTGTACATTTTTAAAAAATGCTTTATTGATTTAACTTTTATCACCGTTATCTTTTCCAGCACTGGCTTGATGTCACAAAAAGTATCAAAAAACAAGTGAAAAGTAAGTATTAAACTGAACCTTCCCATGATGATTTCTTCTCTTGTTCCCAAACACCCAGAAGTACTAGACTCAAACATCCTGTGTAATAATCCTCTCTGTTAACAATAATGAAACTTTGAGCACAAATAATTTTTGTTGCACTTTAAGTGAATGACCTCAGAACAGAATGTTACTAAAAAAAATAAACAAATGTCCCCTAATATTCACCATTCCATTAAAAATGTAACAGATCTGTGGTGTTAATTAGTTGGAAAACATTCATGAGGAATTCCTTTCTGATAAAAGATGTGACGTAACATTAGCTGTATGCTGAAGAAAACCCCAGAGCAGGGCAGTTTGCTCCTACTTTTTACATAGTGAGCTGATTTTAGGATGTTTCTGAAGTACTGTTCATGTTCCTGAGACCTTGTTAAGAACGTTGTCTGTTGTGCTGTTTGCCCGGTCTATAGCTGATTACTCAGCAGCCGTCTGTGTTTGTCTTTTAGTTGGTCCACCGTACTGCCTTCACATGAAAGTCAAGTTCTACTCATCAGAACCAAACAACCTGCACGAAGAACTCACCAGGTCTTTTATTTCAATTTAATTTTTATATAATGGCATTGATCATATTAGATTTAGAAACTTTTGATTAATCATGACGAGGCTTGATTCAGATGTTGTTTTATTCTCCTTTTGCCTTATTGAACCATTTGTAGCCTCTTGTTCAGTTCTGCAAAATAAAGCTGTCTCTTATTGATGTGTAAATGTCACAGGGAAGAGTTTGCAGTCAGTTGGAGAGTTTAAAAAATAAATAAAAAAATCTGTGAATAGCAGGAGACCATATTTGTTGGTATAAGGGCCCAATGAGTTAAGCCCCTCTTTTAGTCAGAATTAAAAGTAATTGGCAGCAGATTTCTTGATTCATTTATTTATTTTTCCCACACAAATAACAAATAAGAAAGATATCTAAAAAAGAAAAAGATATCTCAGAAAGATGTCTAGAGAGGTCTGATGTAATGGTAGGAATTTAGAAATCTCAGTTTTTTAGTAGAGGCACTCACCTGTGAAGGGTTCATGTTTTTCTGCATCAGCAAACTGGTTTAGATTACCTCGTTTTTTCTCCTCCAACTAAATGGACAACAATCCTGCAGATTTAGATAAAACAATAAATGCCCCGTATGTTTTGAATATGCTTACAGGGCGTTTTTATTTATATAAGATGCATTAACAAATTCCTCACATAATTTTAAAAACCCTTTTTTATGTTTAAATTCCTTTCTTTTTGTTAAAATTAAGAACAGTAAGGTAAAAAAATGTGTTTAGCTGTAAATAAAAGTAGGTCATTACCCTTTAACTCACTTAACCAAGTGTTAAATATCTTTTCCCCTTTGTTTCATGCAGTAGTTTGATCTTGGTGGTTAGTTTCTATCACATCTCAAAGCATTTTACTAACTCTTTGGTCTTGTTTTTTCTTTCAGATACCTGTTTGTCTTACAACTTAAACAAGACATCCTCAGCAGCAAGTATGTCATTATGTTGCAAGTTTCTCTTTTTTTGTGAAGTACTGTCACTAAAGTAAAGTCAAATGATGAAAAGGATAGAAAGGAATTAGAGATCTGATACTTACAGGTGACATCACAATGAAAAGTGGCTTATGCAACTTAAAAAAGAAAGCTCATGCTACTCGACTGGAATGTTCCACAAAAGATATTGACTCTCTTTATCATACAACAGCCCTGCAGATTCCCAGCCTCTGAAACAAACTATCAAACTTTCATATCCAACTGTTCATAGTCCACAGTGCCCTTGTGTTTACTCAGCCCATTCTCTGGGGTGCCTGTTCCATGGTAACTTCTTCCGCATCTAAACAGAGCAGAAGAAAGACAAGCTGTCACAATGTGAAAAATACTAGACCCAAAGCCCTTCCGAAGCAAAGTGGTGTAGTTCCTCCATCAGTTGTTTTAGTATTGTTTTTCCCCTTTGGATCACAAATCTATCAGTTGTGTTGATGATCGTGATTACATTGATTTGTTGGCAAATGAAATGTTTTCCAAACGTGTGGTTGTTGTAATAGTTTGGTCATTTATTTAACAGGAAGTCATTTTTCAGGTTGGAATGTCCATTTGACACAGCAGTGGAATTGGCTGCCTTCTCGCTACAAGGTAGGTACCGCAGATGCATCTTCAGGTTGTCTTCCTGATCTGATGTTATTTGTCTGTGTGGTATCCCAATAGTTGAGCATCAATCAACCTGTCCATTTGATTAATTATTTTTTAATGGTCAATAATGCAACCTTTACATGAAAGTGTCATGTTATCGGGTTTAGAGTGCTTTCACAGGAACAAACTTTGAGCCACCAGAGACACTTGTTGAGTGGGAAGCCATGCAAAAACTCCTGAGTGCGCGCGCACACACACACACACACACACACACACACACACACACACACACACAC
>CAJRST010001113.1:18023766-18043203 GCA_907169785.1 Menidia menidia
ACACACACACACACACACACACACACACACACACACACACACACACAGTGTGGGGTTAGTGCCAGCTCATTAGGGCTCTGTCCTCCTCGGAGGCCCCCTAATCCAGCACCCTCTCTGTTTTCTCTTTTCCCTCAGTTGATCTCACTCTCTCTCTCCCCCTCCAGCATTGCAGTCAGTCATAAGTATTGGGACAGTGGTATTTTTCTGGATTCTTCCTTTGTACTCCAGCAGTCAAGATTCGAATGAGCGATTGTTGTTTTAATTCTGCAGGTTTAACAATTTGCATTAATTCATTTGCACAGGAGTATCAACTATTTTCCCAAACTACATATTTGCATGCATGTACTATTAGTAATCCTTAATTGTTATGTTAAAAGGTTTTCCTACATTAAGTACTCAGTGTTGACAAAATGCTTGGTGTCCTCCATTCGAATCCGGGCCTGACCTGCTGTTTTCGGCTGCTTCTCGTTTGTAGATACTTCTGTTTCCAGGTTATTTTTCTGCAAGTGAAAACCATCATTTAATTACTTCCTGTAATAATTTGGCACGTTGTTGACCAGTATCGTGGCTCATAAAAGGGGAGCTTTATACACAGTTGGAAATAAAGGCCACTCATTTAGTCTCTATGGCTGCACCATAATACTGACTCTGCCATGCTTGTAAGGCCGAGTCTCTTCTCTCCACATCTTTAGTCATTAGCTTCATTGAATTAGTTGGAGGAAATGGGGTTTAGCTCCAGAAAAGTAACTCCACACAATGGTAACCTTTTGGATATCTTGATTTATTAATTGATTCCTTCACTCGCAGCAGCACCGACTTAGACCTAATCTGATCAGTTACCGTATAAAGCATTAAATTAATATATAGATTTGTTCATGTATTTATGATTCGTTTAGTTGTTAACAAGCTATTAAACTGGTTACTTTTATGGAGAAAATGCTGTAATATACCAGATTATCTATTTACTGGGACTTGTCAGTATCATAAAATGGGGGTGTTTTCCAGTGTGATCATATCCAAGTCTCCTAACTGCTCATGTTTTCACTGCACTGCCCTCATTCCAGTCTTTAGAAGATGATTTATTTCTCCTTTTGAATTTGGTAAATTCTGTGACATTTTGTCCTTTTCAAGGGATCACCACACAATAATTGATGTGCTGTGTTTTGGGCACTTTTCTCTTCCAAAAGTTTTATCTCAGAATAAGTCTGGAGTATTACTTTCTGGGCTTTTAAACACATACCTACTCATTGCTAATTGACGCTACTCAGTTTTTTTTTTTGCATTACCATTTGGGGCTGCTGCCTCCTAACTGTTAGTTTTAGCTGTTGGCCACTGATTGGCCAGGTAGTCACGTGACTGGAAAGGCAACTCCTTCATGAGAACCCTGCCTATTTTAAAAAGAAAGCTACACAAGTCTGATGAATTTTTTTATGATCACTGACGTTGTAAATCACATGTAGCCACTAAATGGTGGTGGTAGTGATGTCATTGTTGTCTCTGCTTGTTTTGCAAGCAAAGTTTAGGACCTAACTTCTCATCGAAAACCTCTTAAACTGAGCCTTAGCCAAACTCAGTAGACTAATGGGAGTCCACATATGAGGATCGAGAGTTTATTTATTTATTGATGTTTTTTAATCAAACTCCCACAAATCTGCCGTTGTTAACAGTGACTTTGTGTTTTCAGCTGAGTTGGGAGATTGCGATCCATCAGAACACAATCTGGACCTGGTGTCAGAATTTCGGTTCATCCCTGACCAGACAGAGGATGTGGAGCTCGCTATATACAACGCCTGGAAGGAGTGCAGGTAAGATTCATGTTTCTAAACACAATGTCAATAAGAAGGTCCTCATGTCATTCACATGACATGTTTTGCCCCAATATTTGTGGAGTTATTCCTTTGATATTTATTTTCCTCTTTTCAGAGGTCAGACACCCGCACAAGCTGAGATAAACTACCTGAATAAAGCTAAGTGGCTGGAAATGTACGGGGTGGACATGCACATGGTGAAGGTAAATAATAAACCTGCTTGTTCATTATAATAGGTACTGCTAGTCTTCTATGAGTCCAGTTAACCATATGTGGAGCTTCACATTTACAGCATTCCTTGGATTTGAAATGGTTTTTGAAGATGAACAGGAAATGAAAGGAATGTGCATCTGAACATAAACATTATGGCATCTTTTTAAGTTTGTCTCGTTTCATCTCTTTTCCTGCCCTTCTATCTCTGCGCTCCAGGCAAGGGATGGTAATGAGTACAGTCTGGGTTTGACACCCACTGGAGTCCTGGTGTTTGAAGGCCAAACTAAGATCGGACTTTTTTTCTGGTATGTTTATCACTGAGTTAGTGAGTGAGTGAGTTTCTAAAATGTGCTCATATTCATATCATATTCATTCATTTACATTTCTTTATCAAATCAAACGTTTTAATCATGCCTTCAACTTTGTGTACGTGCGGGTTTAACTATTTTCGTATTGCAGGCCCAAGATAACTCGTTTGGATTTCAAGAAGAGCAAACTGACTCTTGTTGTAGTGGAAGACGATGAACAGGTGAGAAGCGCTTTTCTGAAAACAGAAAACGTGTTGAAAATGCAGAACTTCCAGTCACTACAGCCATGAGCATCACATCTGATTAAAGTCTATCAGTGGCTCCCAAACTTGCCCTGACTGTACTGTAAGATACTTTGTCTTTTTTTTAGTTTCCAAATCAGATAGATTAATTTAAGGTTTTATGCTTCATCAATATCTTCAATTTGATGTAAAGCATTCAGAATTTTGTTTTTATAGATGTATTGCATATAATCAATTGCCATTGTGTTACAAATAACTCAGGAAGATAAAAACAGTGTCTTGGCAGTAATCCTAAAACATTAAAACCTCTTTTTTCTGTCTTTCCTCGTCTTTTAAAATATGCTGTATACATAGAATTAAAAAAAATAATCCCACAGATTAAATATGTAAGTACATAAATACAAAACGGTGGTGAATGATAGTGGTGAATGAATAAGCTTTGCAACTTGTAACAAATCTCAGGGCATCGGGGTACACAGAGTCCAGAGACCAGACACATCGCAGGAACATTCATATAAAGGTCACCAAAATCCAGTACAGGAAGGAATCAAAGTAAAGCATTCCCTATGGCGAAAATAAACCTATTTTCAATTAAAAAAATTTTATCAGGTTCTCTATATGAGCTCTAAAAGACGGCCGATCGTCAGTCAAAACTCTAGGGTACTTTATAACCAATGCATTCCTTTGTAATGAGAACAGCCATGGAGGAGTGTCTGGTGTCTTCCTGCCATTTGAGAAGATCAACATGTACACTCTCTTATACATGCATGCTTTCCTGGATACATATTGATAATTAAGCATGGGGGTATGGATAACATTTTGATCATATGATTTCTAGCCATCCATCCATAGTCTAGACTCACTTAAAGCTTGAGTCTATCCCAGCTGTCCTCGGGCAAATGCGGGTAAACTTTGGAGAGGTTGCCAGTCCATCCTAGTTTTGATCATATTTAGTTAAAATGTTATACACTACTAACTTCCATGAACATGCAGATTGCATTGAAGATACAAAGGCTCTTTTTATGTGCGTTTTTTAAATTCATTCAGTCATTTGCTGTTTTGAAAATCCACCTTTCATTAAAGGACTATTCCTCCACCAATGTTGTAGAAAAATGGTGGAACATTTTCCGAATGAAATGAGGTTTGCTACTGTAAAACGAGAGCGAAGGAAAGCCTGTATATCTCCCTCACATGGGCCTTTGAGTCCTGCCCCCTCTGGTATTTCTGGTATGCACTGTTCTCCTACACACACTCGCACCAGGGCGACCACCGCAGATTCATTGATTTTTGGACTTACTGACTGACGAGAACTTAGTTGATGTCTGTTTTTTATGCTAAAGAGCTGAGTAGTATTTGAGGCTAAATTGTCACCTGGATTTAACAAAGCAAATGAAATAAGGGCCTTACACTGTGTAACGTCTTCAGCACCAAGTTGTTTAACCATTTTAGAAGATAGATTTTGGGTTACAGGTGTTTCTCTTTCACAAAGGTTGAATTCTTGGACTGTATCAAGCAAACAAAACCACCACAGAATTAGGGAAAACTGTTTAATGCATTATTAAACACTTCAAGGGGGAAATTGTGAATGAACAACTAAAGATCATTTAAATATTGTGGAAAATGTACAGTGAAACTCAGTGAAACATGTGATGTTTCTACCTTAAGGAGCTTTTGGACACATACAATTCAACGTGAACTCAAAGTTTTGGGACTCGTAACAGTTTTAGGATTTTAAGAAACTCTTTATCAGTGATGATACGACCAGATTGGCCACTGTAGGTTCAACAGCATTTTGTGTCTTTATTCAAGGCACCACATTTGTATGTTCAATTCCAAAAGAAAAAGCTCAAATCTCAAGCTCAAACATCTTTTTCCATGCTATTCAACTCTAAACAGTGTTAACCCTTTTCAGGGAAAAGAACAGGAGCACACCTTTGTCTTCAGGATGGACCACCCAAAAGCGTGTAAACATCTCTGGAAGTGTGCCGTGGAACACCACGCTTTCTTCAGGCTGCGGGGGCCAGTGGAGAAGGGCGCTGCGCGCTCTGGATTTATTCGCATGGGATCCCGCTTCAGATACAGGTGACGCATGTAGAACAGTACACAGGCTCTGGAGATGTGTGTCTCCCCCTGTGGCCCGCTGGCTCAGTATACTAACTTTTCTATTCAACTGTCTTAAATTAAATAGGTTCAGTGTTAGTAAGTCTATCTGAAATTTCAAACTATTGTTTAAAGTGGGCGCTTAAGTTGTCACGTTCAATTTAAGTTTGCTCTGCTGATGACATCCAGGGACAGAAAAGTGTTGGTGTGAAGAATGTGTGAAAAAGTAAACTTTGGGGGATGGGTGAGTTCTGAGTCTAATTTAGAGCCACACTTGTTTTCGCCTCGGTGCTGTTTATTTGAGTGTATCAACAAAATGATTCTAATGTGAGGGACCATTCTTAATCTGAATGTGTACACACAGATACAGAAACAGGCCGTTAGTACAACACACTGCAGTAGTCGGTTTGCTCCCGTCTGTGTGTTTAAACGTTTCCCAGATGGATAAGCATTGGTGGCAATGTTGATCTAACACAGAGGTTGCAGGACTCTGTGGTTAGGAGGTTATTATCTATATGGTGCAGAGTTCAGCAAAGGTCACTCTTATGTTAGTTTTTTAGTCACTCAAAACTTTTTAAAAAATGTGTTGTTTTTTTTGTCTTTTTTCACCAGTGGAAAAACAGAGTATCAGACAACCAAGGCCAATAAAGCAAGGCGGTCAGCCTCCTTTGAGAGGAGACCCAGTCGCCGTTACTCCAGAAGAACCATGCAGAACAGAGGTAATAACAAAAACCACACACATATTGATTCCTTTTAGATGTCCAGTTAAACCAACTACGAAAAGAACCCCGAAGAGAACTGAGCTATATTCACTTTTGTTTTGTAATTTTTTTTGTTTAAAATCACTGTTCCGCTTTATCCATCATTGTTTGATTAGCAAAAATGGAAATTGTAGCCATGTAAACCAAACAGCACAGCACTTACTGTACATTTTCTTTGTTTTACAGGGCCATTCCATCCCCAGGAGTAAGTACACTGATGTTTAATAGAAGTGTATTTCAGAGACTTTTATCTGTTCTGACATTAGGGTTTGAGTTGGTGTGTTCCTTAAACAGCGACTGTGTTAAGTCATGTTCAGTCTAGATTGGAACAATGACATGTTTCTACCCTTAAAAAGTAAAGTTATAATAATTGAGTTCTATTCTAGAAACACAGTGTCTAAATGTGTGTTGGCTAAATGTTTTTCACAGCTGGCAGAATTCTCCAAGACATGTTGAACACAGATCCACCTGGACTATTGAAGCATTCCAGGATATTGCAATGCCACTGAAACCTAAATATGATTTATTGTGTAAATCTATGTATAGTACTTTGAACTTCTTTTTTTTTTCAGACTTCTTTCTTCAGGTAATGGCGTCAGCTCCAGCAAACATGACAGGGTAAGGACTGTGCTCTCACATTAGAAGTTCAATGTACAAGTGTCAGACTCCATTTGTGCAAGTTCTCTTAAAGATGTACGAGGTCTGCAATTCTCATCATGGCAGAGGTTTTGGCCTAAAACTTCACAATACATGTTCATTCTTCCCTTAACTAAGATCATTTGTCCTGTCCCCTTTGAAGAAAAACTACCCCATTCCTTGAATGTCATCACCTGGATTTTATTCTTCTCATTTTGCCTCTAAAAGTTGAAGTGTACCTGTGATGAGAATTACAGACCTCATCTTTTATAGTAGGAGAACTTCCATACTTTTTTTTTTTTTGCCTCGCATTGAACTTATTTATTCTGTTACTTTTTTCAGTTCAAACTATTTAACTTTCCAATAAGGTCTTTTCTGGTCTTCTTAATTTTCCAGATTTGATAAAATGTCTCCCCTTGCTCTCCTTCAGGTTTCTTCCTCTCGGGGTGTCTGGTCCAGCACACCTGTGGTCAGCCCAGTAGCAGCTTCTGCCTTTGGACCAGTGGAAATTGAGGCGCTACCCAGAAGTCCTGGAGGAGAAAAAAGAAGGTTGGTACCTGAATAAAATGAGGTCTTTACTCCTTAAAGCCACTATTGTTTGAACACATGTGTATACAACAGGATTCAGTAACATCAGGTGGTGGCTCAACGCTGCTCAGTGCCGTCAGAGAATGAAGAAAACAAAACTAGTTTAGAAGTTTAGGACAAATGATTCCGGCTGGGGGCTAAAATAATGTGAATAGTTAGCTGTGTGTTCATGGTCTCATGCCATGTGAGTTGCCAAGAATGGCTTATCTGCTGACCCAGTCTTGTTGTGATCAGGAAGAGGATGAAAGACGAGAGGTCAGAAGCGGGAAGATCGTCCATATCTTTGCATTTTTTCATCTGTAACTGTAACAGTATCATATATGTTAGGCCTGATTTACAGGTTGGCCTGGGATCATAGTTGTTTTCACCCATGTAAAATATAGCAACAAAGTACTCACCCAAGGGCCAAATTGATATTGAACAAAGACGGGCAGCTGGTAAAAAAAAAAAAAGTCAGACATGCAGTTGGCCATTCAAAGACAGAATGAGTCTTTTTATTAAGTAGATCATGTGAAAACTTGCTTTTTGCCCAGGTCTTCTTAATATTGCTATTTCTACATACGTTTTCTTTACTTTCCAAATGCACTCGTTTAATTTCTTCTGAGTTGCTTTCTATAATGTGTACAAATATCTATTTTTTGAGGTGGGTCATTTTCCCGATTCTGTATTTTTATGATGCCTCATTGACGTTCCCCTGTTTGTTCCAGTGTTATGTACTGAGGATAAACTGCTCTTGTCTGGAGGCAGGCTGGGTAGGTACAACAAACACCAAAACGGCCTTGGCTTTAACCAATCAGTCGCTGTGCAGTGGCGGGTGTCATGATCTGGCTTTGGGAAAAGATTTGCTTTCAGTGGGCAGACGGTGTGATGCACTTTTTGTCCACCTTTGATCAGCATGAAATGCCAACCTAATTTATACCGTTAGCAATGCCTTGAGATGAGATGCTGTGTGGGGATCTTGATTTGGTGGCATGAGTCGGTGATGCGTTTCTCAGCTTTGAAACTGTTCTGTTCAGGACTTTGGTGCTTGGTCCATTCATCTAATATCCTGCAGTGCATCCTGTTCACCTGCTCCCCTTTAAGCTTCTACATTCAATGTATGATAAAATGAGAATACTTTCTATGATGAAAATGAAAGGAAATGCTTTCCTTTGAGCACATTTTCAACATATAAATGATGCCAGCCTGTTGGCAAAGAAGATTCTTCAATCTGACTTAATGAAGGTCCATGTTCTGACCATTCTTCTATCCAAATTTTGTAAACTCAACATTTATGTTTTTCCAGCACAGCTTAATGTTTTCTTCTTTTTTGTCTGTAGGAGGATTTAGAAATTTATATATTTATCTATATTTTATTTTAAGTCCTCCATCTTCCTTCTGCTGTCAGGCAGATGTGAAATACTACTTTTCATATTAAATAATCAAGGGATAACAACTCCCACATAGAACAGTTCCTGGACTACTTTTAAAGTCTAACAAACACATTTTTTCAATAAAGAAAGTGAGTCATGAGCTCACCCGTCTCAGATGAGAAAAGAATGAGCATTGATGAGCTCCAGTTCTTATTTTCTCTGAGTTATAGTGTGATCCATTTGAGGGGAAATTGCTGACAATCTTGGAGATCTTTTTCTCCTCAGAAATCTGAATAAATAGCAATTGTTCAAAATTGATCTGGGGAAGGTGAGGAGGATGCTTTCAAAGTGACTTTGTTAGATAACTAATTCTTGTCCTTTTTTCCTCTTGTCTACCTGTTTTGCTTTTGAATATAATTTAATGAATGTGCATGCAAAATGCAGGCATCAACTGGTCTCTTGAGACTATGAGCAACAGAAAAGAGCTTTTTGCAGTCATTTAAATCTGTAATATGACACTTAAATGTTGACAATGATGTTGAGTTTAATTCAATTGGAAGATTTGCTTTTCTTTTTACAATTGTGAAGTAGCATCAAACATTTCTCAAGGAAATCTAACGTTAACGGCTACAAATTACACAAGTATCATTTAAAAATTTAGCTGAATAAAACCAAAATCGTTAATGGTCACATAAGTGTCATGTTCTGCACAAAGAACGTCTGTAGTTTTTGTCCTGTCTATGCACCAATCTGCTTTAAAGCTCTCTGTCTGCCTGTTATTGCTATCATATAGCGCTTAGCCTCTAACTGCTGCCTTCTCTCTGACCCTTGTTCATCCCTGTAAGATACTTCACAGATACATTATCAGAAGCTAGTGGATAAGTTTCACATCAGTGCCTTTAGAATCAGAATTTTAGATCAGAATTATTCTCAGATGACAGTGAGAACCTATAGCAGAAATGTTAAAAGTAACGGTTAATCAGCTCTTCATTTAGTTGTGAACTGGTAGGCGGGAACTGAGCACTGTGTTCCCACCTAAGCTCTAATTCTGTCGTGAATAAAAGCCTTTTGCCTAAAGCGCTGAACTTATAGGCACTGTAAACAGGACTTGGCATAAGCCATAGAATGGGAAGGTCAGGTCCTAGGCACTCAGACACATCCAGCCTACTCCACTTAACTCAAGTGTCCCTGTGACATGTGTGGAAATACACACTGGTTCACACATGAACCAGAAGCTGGGTGCCCACGCTGATAACCTGGTGCTTTTATTCTTTTTGTTTATATCCACTACAATGACTTGTTTTGTGAGGGTTCAGTAGGGGCCAAATAAAAGGGTTCCGTTAACCGCAGACGCAGAAGATCTGAAACTTTGTTCCTCATGAGGGGTCATAGTATTCTTATTCGCTTGCATCTACTTCCTGCTTTCTAGATTTTTGTCTGCAGCCTCCTGCTCACTTCTTCCGTCCCTGTATTTTATGTTAAACTGTTCCCCTTCTGTTTTTATTTCCCTTTTTTTTTTTCCACCCCCCCTACCAGTGCTGCTTTTAATTAGCCTCCCCACTCACTCCCCCCCACTTTATGCTTCCACCTGCTGTTTGTCCCTCCTCCTTGTCCTTCACCATTGCATCCACCCTGTTCTCCTCAGGTCTCCTTCCCCCTCCATCCACCCCGCGTCCATTGCATCACAGCTGTCTGCAGGAGTTGGACACATCCTACCAACCGTCTGTACTGACATGAGTTTGAAATGGGAGTGTCGGCGTCGAGGGGACTTGTCTTTGACAAGTTTCTTGCACTTGTGGCTGAGCCCGTACAGCATGGAAGAACTAACATGTCGTGACTTACTGGATAAAGCTTTCTGCTCAGAGTGCTAATTCATCAAACCAACAAAAGATGGACTTTTTTTTTTTCTTTTTTTTTTTTACCATCTCGTCTTGTCTTCTTCCAGATCTGCTTCTAATGCCTTTCCTCTTTCCATGTTCCATCAGCAGAAGTCTGATGTTACTGTCCCATTTTTCCTCCTCTTTTCTTTGCTTCCATGCTCTTCACTTCCTTGACCTTCTTTCCCAAACAAACATCGAGCTGGCTGGCTGATGTTAGATGGTATCAGTGTTGTGGGGCTTAGGAATTCAGTTCTACTCTCACTCTTCAAGGGAATAATACTGAAGGTCACATAGTTTCTTGAGGATTTGGGCAAGCCCCTTTTCCTGCTCCTTTTTCCCCTCAGAGGAAAACTCTTGTCTTTGTCTGATTGTAATCTTTAAAACACTAGTGTCATATTAATTAAGCTATAATATTGTCCTTTATGACTTGATTTATTTTGTATTTTGCTCTTGTTTCGACATTTAATTGATCTGCTGCTGTGTTTTAAAAGGGAGTTGGATAAGAGGGCTGATATCTCTCATCTGTGCACAGGTTTGCAGAGCAACATTCCTTCTACCTAAAGTGCTTTCCAAAACTTCCAAATCGAATTGTTTCTACGTTGATTTTTGTTTTTTTTATTTCTAATTTCTTCCTTTTTTAATCCTGCTGACCTTTCTTCTTGATGCTGGCAGCTTGTCTTGCCTTCACTTTCAAACGTGTCTAATACACTGTAGGTACAGTAATCTACCTTCTCCCCAGCTTCTGTCACCATGCTTAAAGATGTTCAACACTGAATCAACATGACAAGCGGTTACATTAGTTTATTTTTATCTTGTCAACACTACTGTAGAGAAGGAGCCTGAGAGAAGTGAAGATTTTGTTGAAGAATATATAATATAAATCATTTGAGCTACTTTATTGTATTACTGTTGATTTCGCCTGAAAGGTAATTAGAAATCATATCGTAGTTTGAAATTATAGATGCCTGACCAAATGAAGTGTATCCTTTAAAATGATTTTAAATCATTTTAGAGAATAAAAAGAGGAATGACACTGCAGTATATTTATTGTGCCCTTTTCTTTTGTATCCCTTTGATTCAGTGAAGGATTTACATTATGTATGTTGGCCTCCTACTTTTGGTGCACAGTGATATTTACTGTCATCCTTTTGTGTTCAGTAGCCATTGTACAACATAATGACAGTGTCAGCCACCTGCATGGAGACTGGGCACCACCATATGTTTGTTTAGCAGTAGTCCACGGTATGTTTATGTATCTGTTTTTTTTCCTGTTTTTGTTTCTCCCCACTTCCTACTTAATTTCCCTCACAGGGGCTGGATACATCCTTCCTTATTTCACTCAAATAGTAGTGTTTATACATGTTTGGTTTGCAAGCCCCTGGACAAAGCATTGTCATTTTCTTCACATCTTATTGTTTGTTGATCTTTAATTCCTGTTCTCCTCCGGCATAAAATAGTAATATTCAGCAGACATCCTGAGTACTGTTGTATCTTCAGGCTATAGAAATATGAGGTAATTTCCAGACTGCTAGGAGAGCTTCTAACAAAATGATTTGTATCAAAAGTTTGCTTCAGGCACCTCTAATTCCAGGATTTTGTACCTGGTATTACTTTCCACAAAAATTATAACTTACATTTGAATGCTTCTATGTGGCGCTGTTGCCCTTTTTAAAGAGATTTGATTTAAATGTATTTGTCTGTTTTTATTGGTATGATTCTAATTTCTTTTTTTGGAGTATTGGGGTTCTCAAATGTCTTCTGATAAATGGGCTGGTTTTACCATCATTTCCATCCATTCATATCTTATGGAAGACAAAGGTAAGCTGTGTAATACCAAATACTTTCTAGGTTAATTGTATTTTGGTTGTTCGAATACTGTTGCTGCTGTTAACTCCATGTTGATCCATGCTAATTTTCTTATTGGTGTCTTTTTTTCGTTTTTCTTTTTTTGTCTTTTGTTCCTACAGCTTGCCTGTGGTTGCTGATCTGATGGAGATATGCATTGATGATGTCCTCAGAGCTCCTGTTGCTCCCCCAGTGTCGAGTACAAAGGAGACTGGATCATCCAGTGCCTGTCCAACAACAAGTGTTACCACAGATATTCCACCTAGTCTCACAGGTGAGGCTAGAACAACCACATCTTCAACATCGTCCGGTAAGAAAATACAAATATTTTAAACTGAAGCCTTTTTACATGTTTAAAAGTAAAGATAACTGAATGATATTCAAACTGTGAGTTGGACCCTGGCACTGTCAGCCTCCCAGGTTCATTCTTACTCATGTGCCATTGCAATTGGGGATAAACCTTTCACAAATATCTGCTACAATGATGGATGATAACAACAGATGGCAGATTACAGTCGGCACACCCCAGTAAGAATTAGCTTTTCACAGTCCTGTTTTAAACAGTTGTTTGGATCTGTACAGAAGCAGCAGCTCGCCTGAAGCAGCTGGAGTTGGAGGGTAGTCCGGTCCTTCCCGCTCCAAGAAATAACATCAACATTAATATGGTCCTGAACAATCAGGTGAGCATCCATTTTTCCCTTTCCATAACGATTACTAACTCTTCGGTGGTGCGCCCCACCTGATATTTGACCCCTTTCCAACAGGAAGATGTGGTGAAAATCACAGAGAAATGTGACCTGAGCAGTACAGGCAGCAGTCCAGTGGTCACTCCACTGCGCACCCCGGAGGATCTGAAGAGCAACATCCTGAAAGCTCAAGCTGAGGCTGCTGTCAAAGTGCAGGTTAGATTCAGCCGAAGGGGGTGGCAATGAAAGAAAAAGGGAGGAAGAACACTTTATTCCTCATGAATGAAAGGATAACGTGACACAAAAAAGTATGACTGCTTTTGTTTGCAGGAAAAAAAGCATGTTTTATATCTTTGGACCTGTCCCTCTGCTGTCCAGCAGAACATTGGAAAGATGACAGTAAAAGCCTCACCTCTAATAGTACTGCTAATAATCTAGCCTTTGTTTTCTTCTGTAGGGGCCTTTCGAAGAACACGTCGTATTAATCGGAGATAAGAACTGTAACTTGCAGGAGGCTTCTGCCAGGTGAGTACACAAAAGGGACATTATCATTATCTCTAACATACTGTTAGAGATAATGTTAAGACACATGCTGGGATTAAGATCTAGTTGTATTTTGGAATTTAAGCTAGACCTATGTGTACCGCCTTAGTCAAGCTGAGTCATTCATTGTTTTGTTTAATGACATTCACAGCATTACCGGTAGCCTATTAACATTTTGAATATTCATGACCACTCTTAGCTCACACTATTACATCCCTCACTTTTCTCTTTGGAAGGAAAACGTGAGGACAAACTATAATCTGTTTCTATTGGAACCTGAATGGAGACACAGGGTTTTGTTTAAGGGGCTCTGCCTTCATTTTTTTTCTTCTCCATTTTTATGACTGCAGTATCTTATTTGAAAACGCAGCAGGATTTACTTAATCACGTCTGTCTGAAAATGTAAGAGTGCTAATAAAACTGGGATAAAAGTGGCTTTTATTTTTTTACTGGACTGCGGTATAGATTGAAACTGGATGGTACAGTACATATTAGATTGTGCGGCAGGATCAGTTTAGTCCTATGCTGAGTCCTTAAAACGGATTGAATATTTCCTGCTGGTTCATGCAGTATGAAAACACAACGGTGTGTGTTTTCTGTGTGTCAGGTTGAAGGGGCGCTCTGGCCGAATGGGCAGTAACTCGTCTCTCTCTGTTGGCGCCCGTCCTGACATCCCGGACTTGGAGCTGGTCAAACCTGCCTCTCTGGTCCCATCTGCAGCCACCAGGTCAGTGGGTCGACTCCAAATGTTTTTGACAGATCTACACTCTACCTTTTCTGAAAGATTTATGCTTTTTTATTTGTCTCTTTGTACTTGATGCACAGTAAATGTGAAAGAGAAAGGGACAGGGCAGACAGGACACACTAATGTCAGATTGTTTCCTCTTTTTATCTTTTATTTGAAATGGCTCAACCTCAAATTATCAATAAAACCCCAATATTTTATTTAAAATACTTGGCATTGTTAAAATTGACTCATAAATATTAAGGAAGGAAAATCTGATGTATTTCTGCCTTTGTCAAGTTCCCAAGATTACAGTAGTTATATGATGTTAACAGATGGTTTAACAGTTTTTTTTCCAGTGGTGTCAAATTTCACAGGTGATTGTTCACTTTTCTAGACAGTGTGAGGAGCTGCATCACACTGAGGTGATGGGAAAGGAAATGTAGAGATTTCAGGCATCAGGAGCAAAAGTTGTCTCTGCTGACATCTGTTGGTCTTTTTGAGTACTGCAGCTGTGTGCGTATCTGTGTTTGTGTGTGTGTGTGTGTGTGTGTGTGTGTGTCTGCCTGCTGTTGAGTCACATGACTGGATATCTGCCTGGATACTGCTGGCAGAGAGTGCCACCAAAACCAGACCCTCATACATACTTGACCAGGCGTTTCACAGATGCTGCATGTCTCTGAGCTCATTGATGCAGGAAATGCTCCCACTCTCCACTCAGGGTGGAGAATTTAGGATGTGCTGTTTTCACAGAAAATTGGAGAGAAAAACCACCATGCCACGTGCTGGTTTTCCCTCCAATATGGCTTTGTTCCAGAATGAGGAACTTGTATGAGGCCTGCAATAACATTATCAGTGTGCTACAACCTGTAAACACCTTAATTTCTGCTCTCTGTCTATTGTTCAGTGCTGAGAGGTTAGCTGAGGATTTATTCCCATCTGCTCCCAAGATTCCTGCTGCCAGCGAAGACTTGGCACCCAAGGTAAAAAGATTTACTGCTGCCCAGTGGTCAGCAGCGACTGAGCTAATAAACATGTCCACTGTCTATTGTGGGGAACTTAGAGATAATGTTGTGTCCATTATTCATCAGGCCATTCTAAACCTATGTCATTTGATGCACTGCCCCTTCGGAGAATCACTGTGTGAGAACAATCATCCACATTACTTTCTGAGTGGACTATTTGTCATCATTATGCATTTATCCATCCTAAACGTTTAAGAATGTTGATTTTAGATCATGACGTGTATATGCAAACGTAGTTCTCCTCCTCAGTAGTTGGGATGTTTCCTGTGTTGATGCTGCAGGTTAAAGCGGAGGAGTTTGACCTGCAAAGCACCGGCCCGCTGACTGACAACCTGATTGATTTCACTGATCCCACTCCTCTGGTAAGCGTCAGCACACCGTGCACTGCAGGAGTTTCTTCATTCATCTGTCATAAAGCGGCTTTATTTGCTGTGAAAAACCTCCTGAGTAAGCGGAGCTGTGGGGTCAGCAGGCCCCAGCTGGGCATTACTCACCCCACCAAAGCCTGGTTTAATGAGCCTGAGATGAAAATGAGCATCTATATGATGTTGTAGCTCAGCCGTGTTGCTTTCAAAATCCAGCATGTTTCTCAGTGGACATGTAACTTCCATCACTTAAAAAAAAAAAGAAAGAAGGATGTGTTCCTATTCAGTTTCAGTCGGGACCATTATGTGATGACATGCATCCTGGGAAGCTGCTGTAAATGTGATAGGAATCAGGTCTGCTGCTTTTCTTAGACTACATTAAGACCCCTCACCCCCCAAACAAACGGATGACATAACTAAATGTTTTTATTTTCTCTTGGCAAGCAGCAGTTGACACCTGCAGAGGGCCTGGTTATAGTGGGCCTTCCTCAGAGCAGATCTCTCAGACAGTAGGCCCCCCCTTATTACTTTGCGAGGGCGATCTCTTTATAAGATCTCTTCCAAAGAACGCAGCTTTCCTAACAACAATCTTCATAACAGACTGATGTTTGCCCCGGTGTTATCAGGCTCACATCTCCCAACAAAGCCGAGCGTCTAAAGAGAACGAGCCTTGTTTTCCAGGTTCCTCCGGTGCAGCAGCACAAGCCGCTCATCACCCCGCGCTGGATCATCCCCTCCACCGCCGTGAGTCCAGCTCCGTCTGCTCTGTGGCCGGCCGCTTACGGCCTTCTGGTTTCTGTTGAGTTTACAGGAAGCTGTGCACGTGCAGTGGAGCGTTTCTGTTTCTGCTAGCTCCGGTGGTTCTACAGAAGCTGACCTTCAACCTTCTTCCTCCTCCTCTTCTCATGCAGCCTCCCGGCTTGTTTACCAACGGCCTGCTGGACGTAGAGCCCCCCTCTAAGGTCAGCCCTGCTGTTCCTGCTGAAGGGGGGGCAGCTCTCGCCTCAACCCCGCCACTCCTCGCTCACACACGTAGCGCCATCCCCACCAGGTACGGCTCCGGCTGTTTAAAGCCACCGTCCGTTTCAAAGAGGAGATTGTGTCCTGTGTTTGGCCCTGCTGCTGTCTGACACTCCAGAGAAGGCAGAATAAGGCATTCATTAATGTTATTTTTTAGCTAAAACCTTAGTATGTGATTAGAATTGTGCTGATGCTCTCCTCTCGTGCGTGCCACAGCACTGTGGGTCAGCCGCCGGCCTCGGAGGACGGAGCCACACCCAGAGGTCTGCTGACCACTGAGCTTTGATGAACAGCGCTCCCCTTTCTGACCGCAGCTCCGAGGAAAGGACGAGGCAGCTCCCCGGCTCCACTTTTTTCTCTTTGCACACACACTGATAAACAGGCCGGCTGCTGCACACCACAGATATTTTTTTAAAACCTTGAAACATCTCCATCGTTAACAGTTAAGTGTGTACATTTCCTGTTTTTCTTCCACCACCTGCCACCCTCCGACTCATCCTGCCTCCATCGAACAGCAGCACCCCCCACAGAAGTGAACTCGGTCATCAGGGACTCTGAACAAAAGTAACATTCTCTGACTTCTGACCGGCAGGTGGCTGGATGGGTACCGTACCTCTGTCTGTGCACCATATTGTTGTCACCACTGGATCTCTGAGCGTCTCACGTGTAGAGCAGCTGAAACACTGGAAGGAGACTCTGTGATGACGGGTCTTACTGTAAACGGGATGAAACGACCGGATTCCTTACAGCAGCTTTTTTTCTCTCTTTTTTTTTTTTTGAACTAGTCACTGTGAAAGTAGCTTGTTGCAGCCACCTGCTATGAAACCTTCACTGGATGCTCTTTGCAGTACTAGGCTCACATTTCTAAAACATTTTGGTTTTAGAAATGTGTTTTTATGATTTCATTCTCACCGTTTGTTGATCATTGTTTAAGATTCCTATTGTAGAAGCTGTTGAATTCACTCCTTTTGGTAGCAGCGTTACAGGGAACTGCTCACCAGTCTTTGGTAAAACTCTATTTTAAAGTTTAACATTTTAGTTGAAGTGTCTCATGCTGTGTTTTCATATGTCTCATTTAGCCTCTGTACCAGGTGTGTGGATGCCAATAATGAAAGCCGATCAGCTTCTTTCTTTCAGACGGCAGTTTTACTTTACTCAGAACACGTTGTAGCTACCTGCATGCCTTATAGAATTGAATGTATTCAATATCTCTCATCTAAGAATGCTGGAAATGCCACAGTGCAGATGTGTGTCACTTTTAGGGCTGCTTGTGTTGAGCTCACACTGTCTGAAATGGTTCAGGGGAGGACAACCTGTGAAATATCTTAAAATCCGCTTTTTTATACCTGAACAAAGTGAGGCCTGAAGCAACACTTTGCATTTGATTAAGTATAATACATCGATGCCCATTTTTTAACTATTGTAATCTTTAAGTTGGGCATTGAGTCGAGTTCTGTTTGCCTAGCCTTGTAATAGTATCATGACTTAAGAGGCCGTTTTATTTACAGATCTCTCTTACTGTAGCAGTGACCAGTATTTATGCTACCACTCAATGTTCCAACGTCCCATGTTGTCCAAAAGTGTTGTAGCTCATAGTTTATTATGTAAGAGGTAGAATCAGATATATATTTTATTTTTCTGAATATTATTCTGTCATCATAGATGCTACAGATGCTGTTTTTCTAAACCAGCGGTGGCTGTGTTACTGATTAACTGGATAAACCGCAGACTCATGTCACACATGCAATTTTCTATCAGTGTTTTCCTGGATTCTCTGATCTGAGTCAGTAAAGCTTTGCTGCAGTAGGAGAACTTATTTCTTGTTAATTTTTTTTGTTTTTGATGTTGAAATGAAGTGATCAACCATTTTCTTTACCTGCTTATTCCGTGTTGGGGTGGGGGGGGGACTTCTCCCAGCCGATGATGATGATGCAGGTCCATCGCTGCCACACAGAAAACCAAGACAGAAAACCACGCATGCGATTGGTCTCCAGTAAAGTTAACACACGTGGAGTGTGGGAGGAAGCTGGAGAACCCATCCATACTAAGAGAGAGCCTGCAAACCCCAACAAAAGGCCCCATAGCTGGTAGGCGACAGTCACAAGTGCCTGATGAATTATTCCTGTTGGCTTCAGTTTGGGGTCCGGTGAAAGTTTGACAACACACTTTTCCTCTAAAAGACATCAAACTAGGTGAACTACAATACAGACGTGTTGATGTGCAGCATTTCTGTTCAGCAGAGGCTGGAACCATCTGTTTAGTCTTATTGTAATCTTACCTTTTCACCACTAGAGGGCAGAAGAATTCCAGTTATGATCCCAATTTGCTTGAACAAAGTTGTTTAAGTTTTCACTCCTCCCAAAACCAAATTCTTCTGTGCTTATTCCCTGCACTGATGCACTTAATTGATTAATTTCAACTGGTTGTAAATGGGTTTTTGCTTTAAATTTCATTAAACAGGAGCTAAAATAGGTCTAATTCTGCTGAGCAGTGTGATATCGGTCTCTGCCTTTAGGGAGCAGTATGGCTCCAGAACCAGTTAAGCTACTACAACAGACGTGAGCGTTTACAAACCAAACAAGTTTCAACATTAGTGTCTCATTAATGTTGATCCTTATTGTCCTATGTGAGTTAATTCTAACACTGAGGTGGTTTCAAGGAATTTGCAACAGGGCAATCCTCTTGATAAAGTGTTTTTATCCACAGCTTCCTATTTGGGAAAAAAACATTCTTCATGGTATAAACCAAGTTTTATTGCCATGCTTCTGGTTTCCCATTGAAACAGGTCGAGCCAATTAGAATTAGGAGGGGAAAAAAAGTTTGTTCACAAAAAATCGTCACTCGCTTCTGAAATAAAGGCAAAAACTGTGGCTTTGTGCTCATCGACTGATCTGAGCTGCAGAGCAATATATAGTTGGATCATTATGAGGCAGCAGAACGTCCTACAGGTCAATAAATCAGTCAGGACTTCTCCCCTCAGCAGATGGGCTGCCTCTCCCCCACCTTCCAAATGAATAATTGATTTTGTACATGGCCCTTATGCCAGGTCATGATTGCTTAAGCGTGCTGAAAACACTGGCTGTACTCAGACACACACCCTGATGACGCCCAGCAGATATCACGTCCTTACATCCACATATCTGAACAGTTTCTGTGGAGTAAAACCAAATGCAGCTGTCTGCCATGTTTTTTTTAAATTGTTTTTAATGTATGTATATTAATATACATGTATGTATGTATGTATGTATGTATGTATGTATACATACATACATATACATAGACATATATATACACACATACATACATACATACATACATACATACATACATACATACATACA